>JAOEGT010061365.1:0-17555 GCA_025447795.1 Speoplatyrhinus poulsoni
CCGAGGGCTCGTGGCTTTTCACCAACCCAGTTGTTTTTTCGTTCGTTTGCACTCGCCTCCACAACCACAGCGTTACATTCAGTTTTATTTCACCGTGAAATTAAGCTACTATCTAGCGACTTATGCAGTCAATAATATTTCAATTGTCCTACTGGAAAATGCAGGCATGTCCCTGGTAAATACCACATCTGGACAGCATATATATGTTCTTCCAAAATGTGTTTATCTTTAAAAAATGTCAAATTCTACACTTTTTATACATTAGAACATTTAAAAACTGAGGTATTTTTTATTTGACTCTGTACATATAGGCCTTAGCAAATCTAAGCTTATAATTGTGATTTCTTTATTTTTATTCACCAATATCACTAGGCCTATATGATCCTGTCATAAACACAAAATTCTGATACTCTTTGAGATGATTTTAAAGGGTAATCTGTTGTCACATGATAACAAGAAACGAAATATTTTAACATGCAGCATATGAGAAGTAGGCTAGAGAAGAAAAGGTGATGTGAGTAGACTAGATGGTAAACTTAATTTATACAGTTTCAACTTGTAAAGTTATTCAGATTTCAGCAGGTATAGTACACCCCTATTTTCTCAATATTGGAAACACTTGTTGGAACCTGGAACAATTGCTGTATATATTCCATGTTTTTAATTCTTTGGAAAATATTTTATCAAAGAAATTCAACTTATATTTATTCTAATTTCATGACATAACTTATACTGCATAAACCTGTCATCATGATAAAGGGTTAGTCCCTATGTCAGTTTTGATGGCATGCCATCATTGGCATGGGTAACTTACACATCTGTGAGTGTACCATTAAGTCAGAAAGAGTATACTCTTGTCTTTGGGCCTTGGGGTTCAGAGAATTAATGTGTGAAGTGACATAGACATGGAATGTTCCCATTTAAAAAGCAATTCTTAGACATTATACTGACATCTAGTGGCGCAGCTGAATCATAACACTAACATGACAGTCCACGACTGGGGGCACTCACTTTTTTTATGTAGAATAAATTATGTTAAAACAAATAGTGCTATAATACCATTGAGTGTTACACTTAATGTGTGATGATGAACCTGTCAGGTAATGGGGGACATACAATTATGTATAGCAGTTGATAATGGGAAAACACTAAACCAGGTTATTCATAACAGCAGACTGTTGTGGGTCACTGCTCAGGTCAGGAGCTGCTGATGTCCTGGAAGGGAATGCTGCTCCTTGGCATGTAAAAGCGATGTACAAACTAATCGAACAATGTCCTAATCAGGATACACTGACAACTTGACCTTGGTTGACTCTTTGACACAAACAAGGTAGTCGGAATTTTGTACTCATTTATTTTGATACTGAACAGACAAAGATTACATATGATTTAGTTGTAAGGTTCAAAAAACAAAACAAGACCAAAATACAATCTGCATGTGATACAGCTTGCATATAGTATTTTTTCTATATTTGGCATAACAATCATTAAGTATAAACATTTTGGAGTTTTTTCCATATCTAAAAAGAATTTAGTGAAGATTTATTTTTGAATGTCATGCTCTTACAACCTGCAGGCCAGTTTAAAGTTAAGTGCAAAGATTTTTTTTCAGAATTCCGAGTAATGACAGATTATGACAATTCAGTATTTGTTATATTTACATTTTGTTGTTTGTATTCAACATTCAGTATTATTCAAGAAATATATGAAAAATATTTGTATACACTTATACCCCACTTGCCCCTGCACGTATACCATAATGATGCCTGCTAACCTTTTCTGCCTTTAATGACAACTATTAGTTTCAAATAAGAAGCCATCTATTAAGAAAAACATATTGCATTAGCCTGAAATAAAACAACTGAAAACATTTTGTATCCCACCAACCAAATGCACATTTAAATTTAGACTTGAGAGTGAAACAAATGTCCCTGATATATGCTCCACATAGACCCTTTCTGCTAAACTGATAATTTAAGTAATCATATCGCTACATCTTTTTGTTTAAAATAAACACTGTAACGGGACATTTTGGGTAATATTGCCTTTAATATAACTCCCATAACACTGCCATAGCTGTACTGTAATGTTTGCAATACTGTAGATCACATCTAAAGTAACGCTGTGAGGTATCAGCTACTGTTATTAAAGGTTTGTGCTTTCAATACATTTCCCTGTATTTAAATTGAATATGATGAGACGTTTCATCACAACCAAATGGGGGCTTAGCAGGCCTATCAGAACACAGTACCCCAGTAAGGATAAGGCAACAAACTCTGTTATCACATGGATCCATGAGGTAAATAGTACCTGGATGAGTAACAATACTCTGTTCTTCCATGGTTCCCCTGAATATAAAGTTGAGTAACAATATATTTCATGCTCAGGTACATTTGTTCTAGTATAAAACAATCAACAGGGGCAATATTTAATTGAACGTGTGTCCAAAAAAAAACACAAAATTTAGAGTCTGAAATGTGAGCTGGATGTCTTTTATTATTCCTTGTCTAGATGTCCCGACATCATTTACTCACCCTCTCCAGGACATTTCCACAACACAAAATATGCTTAAGGGATATGTTTACTTATTAACATACTCAGATAATAATATTGTTTCCCATTAAATTTATAGCGGAGTGTACCACAATGTCATTGATGGTTATAATATTGAGAAACTCTGCTGATTCTTTGGGCTTAAACGACAGTTAAATGGGTGCCCATTTACTGTAAGCCTCAAAAACCCCATGGTTTATGGCCTTCTCAAAAACAGAAAATGTGTATTACTCAAGCATGTTTCCATCAGACAGAAACAGATAGCATTAGCTGTATTACATAGCTTTGTTTACAACTTTCAGTTAAAAAATCAAACCTGATATAAAAGATAGTTTATCCATTTATCGCATTTTTGTAGTGATTAAATGGTTGCCAATTGAACTGCGTTATGAGCCCAGTAAGAGGTGTTAGCAGGACGGTAAAGTTTCAACAGTGATGTTGTGCTATGCACCATTACAGTATATGTGATGGGGAACAATATTGTAATCAAATTTGGGCAATCAAATCCTTTAACCAAATAATTGGACAGATGTATAACCTGGGTCTGATATTAATGACAGAAATAAATAAATAAAACAGGAATCCCTTCCCTCCCTCTATATTGTCTTTGAAAATGTGGGGGAAAAAGTGGAAGACATTGGATGCACGGGGGACAATAAGGCACAGCCCATACCCTATAGCTCACAAGCTCAAGTCAATGATGATATGTTCAAATATCTGCGTGTTGCCTTTGAAGCTGGAGGCAAAGATGAAATTCCTGCGGTCTGTGGAAACTACGGTGAATGATCGGGGAGCCTGAATGTACACCTCTTTAAAGCGCTCAAATAGTTTGGTCTCACTGTCCCACAGGTAGATTTGGGAGAAGGTGTAGTCGCTGCCCAGGGCCAGGTAGTGGCGTTCTTTGAAGGAGAACGGCTGAAGGATCATGGAGCCTCGTGAAGGCAGGGCCTGGATCTCAGTGTACTGCTTGGCACCCCAGCGCAGGACCTTGGAGTCGCCGATGTACCGCGTCATCGCAAGGTACAGCTCCTCCTTGATCCGGAAGTGTTTGACAGCCACCACATCCTCCATGCTGGGTATCTCACCATGCAGGTCAAACTTCTGGTTACTCCGGCTCCACTGATAGATGACGGGCACCTGCGAGCGACTCGCCAAGATCAGGTGGGCCTTTCCGTCCAAGTCTAAGAACTCAGCGTCCGTGTCACGGAACCACTCGTGCAAGGACTGATAGGAGTAGAAGCCTTTGTCGTTCCACTTGTACAGGGTCGACAGGCCTGCTTTGGAGCTGTCGGCAATCACAAAGAACCAGTCGGTGCCAATCTGGAAAGCCTCAATGTCGTTCGGCTTGGAGATCTTGGACACCTCGATGTCCTGGAACTTGTTGAACCTGCTCTGGTCCTCGTCAAACTTGTAGATGTGGGATCCTCCGAACAGCTGGGCCACAATAACAAAAACCTGGTTCTCGATCACCACTGACTTGCACCCCACAATAGACTGACCTGAAGAACGTTTGAATGTCAACCAATTATTACACAGTATTTTGAGAGACTACTTTTTTCTACACATATTAAAGTGTAACTGCACCCCAGCTCTGAGCCTGACCCCACCCACTGCACAACTTTGAAAAATGCAAATACGTAGTCATGGAGCTGAGTGAGGGGAGGGGCTGAGAGGGGCCCACATAAATATTAATGGATTTTGATGTGTAGAGCCATTTTCAGACCATAAAATACAGATTTTTACAAAAACAGGAGTTTTGTCAATGTTTACACCAGCATGTATGTGTCTCATCACAGTTCTGTCTTATTATGTAGTTTACAGCTCAAAAAACACAATGTATGGTGCAGACACTCTTCAAAGAGCAGGTACAGTAGTGGCAAGTGCAAGTTGACTAAAGATCTGTCTAAATTAGTTTTAAAAACTTTGTCAGCATACCTGTGATGTTGTCGTATGTCCGGAAGTTCATCTCTATGTGGTCCCACTGGAATACCATACAGCTCTCAGCACTGGGAGCAGCAATGGCCACATAGACATCATTTTTATAGGTAAATGTGTCGATAGACAGAGACTCTGATGTCACAGACTGGTGGAAGACGAAATCTGCAGAGAAACACGTTGCTAAAATGAGTAAACCTAATACAGTGTAAAATGCAAGGAATTATTGATATTTTCGAGCCCAATTTGCATTGTACCCTCACTGAGGAATGATGAGTAACTTGCTAGCCACACAATTCAGTACAAGTCCTGATATTCTAATGGAAGCATTATTTTCAAAATGATACTGAAGCACTAACTTAATACAAAAAATTGTTTACTTTGTATTTCTAGAGAGAAGCTTGTTTTATTTGTATTTCTAAAGAAGCTAGGACGTTTGCTGTTTTGAAATCAAGTCTAAAGCACTTGAAGGCATTGCCTTTAGCACTTTATTTGTGGCGAATGCTGCGCGGTCAGACTAACTGCATCCAGTCGTTCTCACCCGTCGAGGTACATTCATTGTGCAGGCTGGTCACATCGTTGAGACGCTTGTCCTTCATTTCCTCTGGTCCTACGCACACGACATCCGACACCGTGGCATTGGTGTTCTTCAGCCATAGCATCAGCCACTTGGCACGGCAGTCACACTCAAAGGCATTGCCACGCAAGTCCCTGCAGAAGGGCATATACTGTATTGATGCACTGTCAATAACGGCATGAGATACTGTATATGAGGTAATGTGTCAGTCCCAGGACGCTCTTGGAAATTAGATTTTTAATCTCAAGAGCCTTTCCTGGTCAAATAAAGCTTTTAAAAAAAGGATGGATTCATATAAATTGATTAATGAACATGAATGTAAACAATTCACAACTAACAGCTTTAATCAAATTCACAAAAAATATCACAATATGTAATGTCTATTCTAAAAATTCCTCAAAGTCAAACAACATTCTGAACACAGTAATGTGTACATACTTTCTGTTCAACTACTGTTCAACTACTACATAATGACGTATTCAAAACAATACCAACTTACAGCTCTATCAGTGAGTCCAGGTCGATGAATAGATCCCTTGGCAAAGCTTTTATGTTGTTGTTTGCTAATGACCTGTGAAAGAAAAGTAGTCATTCAACATAAAAAGTGTATTAAATACATGAATGTAAAGTGAAAACATTCAAATTCAAGTAGTATAAGTGAAGCATAATGGTTTGTTTTTCAGTCAGTATAATGTTTACCCGTGGTAAATGGGTTAACTAACAGTACATGGTGGGACTTACAAGTGAGTTAGGTCCCTGAGTCCTCTGAAAGCGTATTTTGATGGAGACTCAATCTTATTACTCTCAATGAACCTGCGGAATAAGAATATTAAAACAGATTTTACACTAAATGGAAAAAAAGTGCTTTAAATTATAATGGTATAACAATGTAAGTAACAAGAAGTACAGTAGTGACATGAATATGTGCTTAGTAATTACTACCTGCATGTATAGCCTAATGCATCAATGAGAATAGAATTAACATACTTACAGATATTCCAGATGTGGAAGGCCTGAGAATGCGTCATCTCTTACAGTTGTGAGAGAATTGGAGTTCAGAAGTCTGTAATGAATTATGAACGCCCACATAAATACCTACTCATGAAGACATTTCTTCAGAGAACATACTAAAATGTCTAGCTATGTTTATTTGCTATGTGACCTACTCAGCTAACAACAAATATCTATTAAATGCTGTATTTGTTTACACTTCTAAGTTACATACAGAATAACCCTATATGGAATTTCAAAAGTTGCAATATATTCTTGGGCGGACCAAGAAGAAATCTGTTACGTTAGTGCATCCAGTGGTCTTAGCACCCCATATAGTATGTTATTGTCCATGCTGACATCACAAAAATCAATGTAGAGTAACAATGTAGATTAATTGTTTTGGTACAATATATATACGCTACAATAAGTATCATATGTTGGGACTTGCTTCCAAGCTCATTACACTTCATAATTTATGAAGGTTTTAACAGCTGCAAATACTATGTTACATAATATTTGTATATAATCTGCACTAGCCATATGTGCACAATATTATTCATTTGGTTACATTATTTAATGTTGCATGGCCACCTTTATTATAATATATTGCTGTAACCTTCACTAAACATATTTAACATTTAAGACAGTAATATTTTGTATGAAGATAATGTATTGTGGCTGTTTTATGTGTTTAGGCTTTTAAATTGTGTTCTTTCTAATCTATTAACATAGCCTACAGAAAAAGAAAATAGTAAATGGATTTCCCCAACAACAAAAATATATGGTCATGGCCTTTTTCAATAAGGAAATGCAAAGGCCAGACTTTGTTGGATGCATACATAATATGGTATTGTGCATTATATAATGTGTTGTATTAGGCTGCCTGTGAATATATAGGGAATTATCAATATTAGGCTACATCTACTATCAAATTATGCCAAACGCATTTGGCATGGCATTATACCTTGTAACTATCAGCATAATTTAAACCTATTCGATCAATGTTCAGCTTGTCCACGAACAGACAATCCACACAATCATAGGGCCTAAAGAATGCCAGACAACTGACGTGCTCTTACAGTAGTTGCAGAGAAGGCATGTGGGCAAACATTGCCTCTTTGACCTCAGAGAACGTTCCATTGACGATGCTCCTAAAGAAAACACATAGGCAACATGGGTAGACTATAAACATACCAAAACGTGCAACTGTAATCGCAGATTCTTAAAATAAAAGGACAAGATAAGCAGGCACTTTTTCTGTAAAAACTAGGCTATTGCAATTCAGCGCATGCCGGTTATTTAGGTAGCAATAGCGCATAAACGGCTCGTTATGAACGAACGTCAGATATTCTGATTCATTTTTATATTATGGGCTACTGTATGAACGCTACTCACAAGGAATTGATGTCGTTGGGGGTTATCTTTGGCACACTAGAAGTACCCACGCAAACGAAAGACTCCCTGGAACAGCTGCATGCTGAAGGGCATTTGAAAACCTTCTTCAAATACACAGGCGGATACAGGCACAAACACCACACGGATAGAAATGTCCAAATCTTAAGAATCGGCAACATCTTTCTTGTCGGGCGTGCATGTGTGAGCTGGTTCGCTGAGCACCGAGGCAGATACCACCTTTAACAGCCCTGCACCACAAATGCTGCACTGGATCCCTGACATCAGCAAATCTGCAGCCCCTAGCAATTTCATTATTTATTTTCAAGGAGTCGGCTGAATTGATATGATGGCTGGATTTAGAATAAAATAAATGATAAAAAATAATTGTTATGCAAAATTATTTATCGCCTATTTGTAAATAAAAAAAAAAGTGTAGTCGCGTCATTTAAATCTATAAACTATAGGCCCGCATGCGCACTGTAGCTTGATCATATTATTATGACCTAGGCTACTAACTCAGCCAATAACCCCAATTAGCAGCGTTATAACGTGATGCTGGATGAGTTGACGCTACCTTGCGTAATAGCCCTAACCACAAATGTCCACACCGAGAACATTACAAGTTGCATGCCTTTAACTTGTTTGTTTTTTGTAATTTGGGGCTGGATTGGGATGTCACAGTTCTCGGTAATTTGGTGCTGTAGAATATATGTCACAGTTGCCTAAACTGAGCCTATGAGGAGTAAGGGCACCATGGTGCTCCTGTTAGTAGCAGCAGGCTACTCCAGTGGCACAGAACGGCAGCCTACCTGCAGCTGGAACCCTGGAGGAGAGGGGCAATTTGTCATCTTCCAGCCTCCCTGGGGTACTTGAGACTCATGACAAAGTGCAGACTCAGCCAGGCTATTTTTAAAGCCAGCCATTTTTGGAAAGAATACGTTAACAGTAAACAAAATGTGTTGACTTTAAGGTGTAGGCTAAAGAATACAGTCCCTTTACTTAACAATAAAAATACAACAAATCTAATGGATATAAAGCAAAAGATGCATTCATTATGGATATCATTTCAGGACATTTTATTTACCCAGTAACATTATATTAACTTTGTAAAGACCATAGGATGCTTTACATTTACTCAAAAGGATTATATCAAGTCCTCCCTATGGCAAATATAAACCTACACACCGCAGCAGCCTTGAACAATAAGGAGGCCCTTAAAGACTGTCTGCTTCTAAAGCTGGTTTCTCATTCGTCTTTCTACAGCACCCCTGCAACCATAGCACCAGGGCTATGGAAGGCCGCTGGGGTGAGCCAGTGGCAGGCAGAGAGGATGGGAGAATTATGCCATCTCAGCACGCAGCTGGGAACACAATGTTGCAGAGAATATTCTTACAGTGGACTGCATAGGCAGTCAGGTTGAACCAGACGGTGCAGCGCAAGTGAATTTTAGACTGATGGTTGGACACCTTTATTGCTAAAGCTGGTAGGGAGCCGAGGCTCTGAATGTCACTTATCAAAATAAACGTATCTGAAGCAGTGCTTGTAAAGTGGATGCTTTAATCTGGAATTAAACCCAATCAATAGCACACCATGGCAGTCAAAAGGCAAATATTTCAAGGATCAAGTTAACAATAATGAAATATAGATTAGTGGATCTTTTATTGCAAAAACTCTATCTAACTTTGTGTGATAATCTTGTTTTAGATTTGAAATCTAGTTGGATTTATTTATATTAAAAATGGTTTATCTAGTGACTTAATTTAAGTAAATGTGCACATAATTTAAGAAATCTTACCAAGTGAATTTCACTTACTGCACTGGCATACAGTTTTACTTGTGCTAAGCATTAGTAAGCTCATAATTAATATATTTGCACTTATATTTGATATGGCATTTTTAGCAGTGTATGTTAATATGCTTTGGAACAATGCATGCATCACATAGAGAAGAGATTAAAACATCCCGAGGAGAAGAGGCAGCTTTCATGACAGGTAATTTTACATTTTTTGTGGTTCTCCTGTGACAAATTAAGTTCTAACTTCAGTACTACAAATACAGTGAAGAAAGAGTGAAATAGAATGCTGGCAAGGGATCTATTTATACACCGTAATATACGAGTTGACACTGAGACGCATTGATTTTGTTACTATCTGTTATGAAGAAGCAAAATAAGATAAAGTCAGATAAGTGTGTGTGTGTGTGTGTGTGTGTGTGCGTGGGGAGGGTGCACGCATCGTTTGTTTCAAGTTACACAGTCTAAAAGAAATGGAGGCAGACTTAAAAAAGCATTACAACACTGTTCAGGAAGAATACATTATAGAGCCTATCACCACAGACAAGTCTATCAATGTCAGGTAAAGATTTACACAATGTCTGTAGCTTGCCCATGAGTCACAATCACCCATTTAGCTGTGTTGTAAAATACCAACAGTTACAGAAGAAGCTGCATCCAGTTAAATATATGCTTTATTGACAGCTACAGCATAACTCCTAAATATCCACAGTTGATAACAGCAAATTAGGCTTCCCACACAAAAAGTGCTGTCGATTCATTGTTGCCTTCATGATTGTCGGGCTAATTTGGTACATTAAACTGGCACAAAGGCATCCGAACACAGACAAGCGGATGGCAGATAAGTTACAATCAGATGTCACATAAAAACACTTCCCTGTCAAACAACAGGCCCTAGATCGGTGCATCCATTCATCACACATCCACATTCCAATGCGGTTTAAATAATTAACTAAGCCTGGGTTGGTCTGCTGCAGGGATGCGTCCTAGGTGGATGTGTGTGGTGGGGGTGGCGTGCTGGGGGACTGAACTACGCTGCTGGCATGGAGCTCCTTCTTCAGAGCCTTCAGACACTTGTCCAGTCTTTTGATGCAGAGGGCGACGTCGTCCCGCGTGATTCCCACGGCCGAGGCAGCGTTGAGGTAGGGGCAGCGGTACACCGCCGAGTGGGACATGAAGCCCTGGAACGTGTGCCCACTTATGGTCTGCTCCTTGCCAAGGGCTATTACCCTAGAAATGATAGAAAGATTCATTAAAAATAACAAAGAAAATCTTAATACACAGTACACACACAGTGTACAGCTTAGTACTTATTTAATGTCACATGAACTAATTAACATTTCATAATTTTGAACACGTACATTTCAACAGACATTGCATGCAACTTCAACATAGTAGGCATTTAAGATATAGCACAGTAATGTGTATTCAGCCTACAGTATATTATATACAGTATATGTATGCAGAAAATATAAATGTTTTCACTTCCATAAAGTTGCCTTTATTGTCACTAGTCCAAGGCACACGTGCGATAATCATGCGGTTTAATCAGCATCTTGATATGCCACACAAGGGATGGATGTATTATTGTGGCAAATGTGAGGTGCTCACTAACACGTATTTGAACACATTTTCTGAACAACATTTGAGAGATATCTTTTTGTGCATAGAAGTCTTACATATTTTGTTGTCGAGTATGCTTTAATGAGCTCGCAAGAATGCGTTTGCAGTAATACAGACACAAACAAACATCTAATCAACAACTTGCCTTTTACCTAGTCCTGAACACTTTTCCTTGGACATATTTCCCCAGGTACTTTTAAGTTTCAGTTTAAGTAAACATTTCCAGTAAAACCAAAGCATCGGTTGCGGGAATCACTGAAATTATATGATGAGAACGTAGTGTCAGCCAAAGGCTCGGTCAGCGCAAAGCAAGCAGGCTGTGACATCAACGGCTTCTGTCAATGACCTCAACCTCCTTAAACATACAGGACATTTTCTAGCGTGAGTCATTCAGTGCCCTCTCAAGTTACAGGAGGAAAGCCTTCTACAGGTTTATGGGGGGGGGAGAAACTAAACAAAATGTATTATTATTATTGGCATTATTATCGAACACGTTGCAGCCTTGATACCGTTTTGTAGTTCAAAACTGGTCTAAGTTTCACTCAAAGTGTCCAACTCCTGTAACAATGTCCGTGCTTTTTACATTTGGCAACGGTGTGCTACAGTCAGACAGCACAGTTCAGATTCCCATTTAATGTGGAAAATCAATCACAGGCTTGATACTTGGGCGTGTGTGTGTATGCGAGAGAGCATTATAAGAGTGAAATGCATCATAATGACCTGTTGGCTTCTGCTAATCTGTTTTGCTATAAGAGAGCGTAGCCTGCTATTGATCTGAACATTAGCAGCACAATATTTAGGTGGAGGGGACTGCATTGCATCAGGCTGTGGTCCTGAAGACTCACAATGACATGACTAGAATGGGTTCTTTCTGACCTCCAATTTTGCACTGGTGGCCAAATAATTGGGAGTGTAGTTTCTTTAAGAGCAGGACATTTCTATAAGGGTCAGGACCGTGGATCTGGGACTTAAGCAAAAACACGCTCACGTTGAAGGGCTAGCAACCTTGGCTAGCTACTAACACTGAGCTACAATAGCACATCTTAGTGAATTCTTAGCGTCAATAATGCTGTTGCTGAACTAATTTAAACCGTTCACTCCCATTTGAAGTAGGTGTTGTCAACAGCTCCAGAAAAGGTTCACTAGTGAGGGAAGGAAAAGGAGGAGGGGGGGACAATGGAGACTATTTACTTGATGGATCCATAATGTAATGAATGTGTTTTAGCCTCAGCACAGCAATCCCAACAGAAATACACTAATTAATCATTCATAAGTGTGCTTAAGTGTGTGTGGTGGTGGTGTAAAAACAAAAAGCACCCCTCTACCTGCCCATTATGCATTTATGCCACACCAAGGGAATAAAGCAGTGTGCTGCAATATGGAGTACAATTACCCCTTCATTGCTCCCCAGCAGCGTGGAGTTGGTGAGAGAGAAGCGCCCGGTCATCTGCAGTCAGTCAGTGTCAGATACTGGGCTCCCTGTTGGCCTGTCACTGTTCCGAGGGAGGGGAAGGCTCCTCTTGAATTAGTGCACGGGCCCGATTATAGGAAGGGCGCCTTCTAATCGCCTAGAGTGGCTTCCTCACCTGAGTCGGCCCTCCGGTCTGATAGCGGTTATAACCGGATGGTTTTATTACATAACTTGATTCATTGATTTATTCATGAATTTCCCCGCTGATGAGAGTTTGTAGAACAACTACACTAGCTCTTGTTTAATTACAGTACCGGAACGTGACCCCCAACAAGCACCAACACTCTTCCCCCTACACCCCGTCTGGAGGCCGATCGCCTCCATGCGGGTCGCCGCGTGGCGCGTGTTCGTACCTGGCCCCGGAGACTTGCCGAGTGAACAACATGGAGCCCAGCTGAGTTACAGCCTTGTCTCCGTCCGCCTGGAGCCCGTCCAAAGACATGGCTGGGGGGGGGGGAGAGGGAGAGAGAGAGAGAGAGAGAGAGAGATTGGGGTGTCACTATGGTGCTGAGAGTTACACTTTCAAGTGTCCTCGTGCGTCATGACGACACCACAATAGTTTTTTTTTTTGTGCTGAAAAACTGCCAACTGGTGCAGAACAGCTTCACAGTGTACTGTGTGTTCTGGTATAGGATTATGGACACACGCACACACACACAAAGTATACAATGCAAATCAGCCTAGCCACTGCTGCTTACCCAGGGAAATAGGGTTATGCGGGGTGTGCAGCAGTCGCTCCCCGTGCGTTGTGGCCAGATTCTTGAGCTCCTCGGCCAGGTGGGAATACATCTCCTTCAGGCCACGCAAACACAAGAGAGGGACGACGAGACAAGGAGAGAGTTACGTAAAATAACTAAAGTCATGCTGCGATGCTCCCGCCTGCTTTCAAAACTGAGTTTTTATTTCAAGTGGCGTTATATGACCTGTGATCGTGTTTTATGATAATATAGTGCCCCGAAATGTACTCCCCTGCTCACTGTTTATATTTCAGAACAGAAACGAAATGATGCGAGCCTAGGAACTTCTCCACTCCTCGTAGGGGAGGTGCGGAGAAGAGAGCGAGGAGACGCTGAGCTGCATATAAACAATTGCCAAATCACGACACACAAAAGGAGGGGAGGGGGGAATCTTCTGGAAGAAAATAACGAGTAGCGGCCCTTTAATCCAGTCAACCCAGTATTAGCCAGCTGCTGCCTTCCTCTGCCTCCATACTGGAGCAGCTTGGCGAGCCGCGACTCAGCTAATATCATCTAGCCGTACGTCCACACCCCCCCACACACACACTCCATGCGCCCCCCGGGGGGTGTTTGCTCACATTATGTTGCTCCACCGTCGGGATCAATTAGGAGGGAAGTGGAGGGGAGGCGGGTGTGGAGAAGAGCTTTCAAACACGGATTGCGTACTGTAAACTGTACGGAAGTGCTGACCCGAGTGTGCCTGCCGAACGGGCGTCAGAGGTGGGGGAGGCTTGTTTGCACTGGAGGAATGTGTGTGTGGAAAGCAAGGATGATGAAGAGTTGCAGAAGAATATAACGTGATTTAGTTGGAGGCTAGGTAGCAATGTGGTGGGCCACATCACACATACATATATAAGATACATTACGTTTGGGTGGCCAATACATATAAATTAATTTTGGGTGTTTGCCTGCAATGTGAATGCATCGTTCTTCCCAAACAAGTGACTGTAACCTGCTGCAGTAGTCACAACTGTTTTTCATGATGTGTTTTCGGTGCAAACGTCACAATGCTAATGTTAATGCTAATGACAAGCAAGGGTCTGGCATAACCAGAGTCTTGCGGATCCCTTGGCAAAAAGGTATTGTGCATCAATTATGCATAGTCTTAACCAATAGGAATCAAGAAACCCTGACCACACAGAGTCATGCGAGAGGCCAGAGGACTTCTGCTAGAATGATTTCCGTGAAAGAAAAAAAGTGGGTTTCTAACTTGATCGGCTGAGGCCGATGAAGTTAGAAACCCACTGGTGCAGTGCATAACATGAGGACGATGCTGCATTGTTTGAAGCTGCAGTCACCAGGGGATATTTTGGAGAGTCGTGGATCAATTTTATGTTGCCACCCCCCCCTCGCTCTATAAGGCTCACTGAAGTCTAACTCCACTAGCCTAATATTAGAATGCAGTCACGATGCACAAAAGGAACACACACAGCCATACCGCATTATCGACTGAGTACGACACGGAATGAAGAAATGTGACCGTGTATGCTATTTTTAACGTCTTCAGGAGGCATTTGTAAAAATAAATAAATAAAAGAAATTACAGTTCAAATAAAACGTTATATTAGGGTAGAATATTGGCATTATGCACAAATGTGTTTCAAGTTCGGCCAGGTTTTTGGGAATCCAAATGCAGTCTGAGAATTTAAATCTCAAAAAGCTTAAACCTCTAAATACCCTACACAGTATGGCTTTGCATAGTATACATGTATGTATATATATATATAATTATTAATTTCTATTTATAACAACAGACGTTACAGTTAGTATACTGATAATTAGCATACAGAGTGCGCTGACCATACAGTATATTCTTTAAAGTACAACATAGGCATAGCTTTTCCACCACACACACACACACACTCTCCCCACCAAAACGGACTGGACTTTTGTCATTAGGTACATCGTTTTCCACTGCAGATAGTACCCCGTGAATGTAGCTGGTTTTCATAGCCATACCACTGTTTGAACCACATCTGCTGTACGCTTTGCTTCACAATGCATTTGGATGTGTGAGGCACCGCTGCGGAGAACTGCGGAGAAATACAGTTTGGATTTGAGCTCAAAGTTACATTAGCAATAATTACTGACCCTGCCTTTAAGGCATTAATTAGGGCTTTTCCACTGTGCTGCGCTGATTTGCACTTCCATTACTAGTATAACCACGCCAAGTCGTACCGAGCCGCACCTGAGATGGGCTTAATCTGCAGTGGGGCCAAAGTGAGCCAGCCCGCCTCCAAGTGAGCCGCTGTGACGTTATAAGCGTCGTCATAATTTCATTAATGCAATCCTAGCAGGGCAGACAGTGGTGGTGCGACACACAATATTAAGCCTTTTCTTTTTCTTCTTCAATCGGGTATCCTACTTGCAATAAATGGAGTGTAAACGTAAAATATTAGTGGTTTAACGTTGACCAAATCCACGGTTCGGTTCATACCTCGGTTTCTGAGCAACGGTTCGGTTTATATCACGGTTTATAACAGCGGTATAATCTGGGAATTATTTTGGGTCTTTATTACATTCGTTCTGTAGACTAGTCTTTATTTTTTTTCTCTATACTTTCTGCCACTAGATGTCACACTAATCACCAGCTTCTCAGCCAAACAAGAACACTCCGTTTGCCTTGCAGGTCACACGTGTGCTTACAGGGCCAGCACTATGTAAACAAAGAAAATATGAGATTGGATTACGTTACAACACCCTGCTAAGGACAAAATTCCACTATATTCTTAAAATAGAAAATGGTAGTTGCTCGCTGCTATATTCATGTTTAAAATACACCTTTTTAAAATCAACTATTTGGAATAGTAAGAACAACACTAGCTTCATTGCTACAAGAGTTACACAATGCATGCAGACGAACGAATAGTTTGAAACCACATTTACTGCGATAGCAAAAGAGACAAAGGCCGGTGGACAGAATAAAAAATAATCTGGCGGTTTTAGACAGTTTTCATACCTTGGCGGATATCATGGATATTGTATTGACACACCTCAGACTTTGAAGACTTCTTCGAATTGTGAGCGAGCCACATGAAAGGTAAACTGCTGCTGCGTCAGGCCTAACCGACCCACGACTATCTTTCCATGTGTGTGCGTAACGCTGCATGCCTTGTAATTTCTCAGCAAAATGACACTTAACCTGCACATGAAGGTTCAAAGGGTTAAGGACAACGTTGTGTCCTTGGCATGCCCCCTAGTGGATATAACACTTACAACATCAAGTGACAAAAAGTGCAAATATGTGTGAGATGTCACCCATGTAGCAGCCGTCATGTAATAAAACTCTTCCTCCTTTATTGTGTGTGTGATGGGGGGTGGGGGGGATGATAAATACCTTTCTTTCTGCTAGAAGCTTCTTGTAGCCCCTGGCTCCCAAAGTGAGAAGGGTGATTAAAACATCAAGAGAAGGAGATGCAGATGCTCGACCTGGACATATCGGACAAGTAGTTCTCAATCACCTCTTACAGCCACTTTGCTGTAATATTAGCTGGCAGGTTGGAACTGGAGTGAATTAGTTGACCTTGATTTAACTTCCTGGATGACCGCTTTGCATTTCACCCACTAAAGTGGTGTTAAAAGAACACCACTAAATAGGAAATTAAATGGCAAATATAACTAAATAGCAAGGTGACAAGAGTCACAAATACCAACCTGGGTACATTTTACTTATCTCCTGTATGAAGGACTCGTCGAAACCAGCGACTATGGCACCACCTACTGGTACCATGAAGTTCTTGTCCAAGCTCTGGACAAAGGCGTCTATTCTGCCAACACGAGCTCCCTGAGGAAGACACACAAGCTACAGTTCTCTCCATTATTTTTTTTTTCAAGGGACACTGAACATTTAACTTATCAGTCAGGTATGCAAGATGTTAGATTTAAGGAGCACAGAATTTGGGGACTAAGGGTAGCAACCTGTTGTATTAGGTGCATACACTTTGATGACTGCACACCATAGGCGTTGTTGACGACGTGGGGGATTTTGTATTTGGCACACAAAGTTGACAGCTCCTCGATCCTGCAAGGTGAGGCAGGCACACGTTACCCTTCCTCAACCACCATATGCAAACCAGGGCGTTATTAAGTCATATCACAGTGTTTCACGTGTCAACTAATAATATACCTAATATCCAATGATCTGAGCAGCAAACAAAAGGGTTTTCATAAATGAGCATGGAGCTTATGCACTGCATTAAAAAACAAAGCTAAAAACTGATACAGTATAGCTATATTTGGTCACGAATGCTGCTTAACGCAAGCTGGACTAACTAATAGTGTAAGTAACTTAACAATGATCATACTTAAAATAATTATCTCATACGGACAGCTTCACTCAAAGGTAGATGTACTAACTAATAGTGTCAGTAACTTAATGATCATACTTAAAATAATCATCATACGGACAGCTTCACTCAAAGGTAGATGTACTAATAGTGTCAGTAACTAAATGATCATACTTAAAATAATCATCATACG
>JAOEGT010061376.1:0-17555 GCA_025447795.1 Speoplatyrhinus poulsoni
TGTTGTGGTTGCTGCCCTCTACTGGCAAGTGCACCGGGTCATTTTGAAGCATAGTACAGCGCGAGGGTTAATAATAATAAAATAAAGTATTTAGAACCTTCCATACATAGGTTGCAGCTCAAAGTGCATTACAATTTAAGAAATGTATTAAAAAAAAACATTTTAAAAGGTTTGAATGGTTTAATGAAATGACATACAATTAACAATAAAGTAATAAGAAACAGAATATTACAAACAAGAGAATCCTTGATAGATACGACAATGTAAGGTAAAAATAACTACAGGCCTCATAGGCACGGCCGGCTGTGGGACCCTCTGTTGTATGTCCTCTTTACGACAACCCCTCCGTTCTCCCCGCAGAGAAAAACGAGAAGAAGCCCCCCAAGTCATACCTGATCCACGCTGGCCTGGAGCCCCTCACTTTCACCAACATGTTCCCCTGCTGGGAGCACCGGGAGGACATCGCCGAGATCACAGAGCGGGTGAGTGTCTCTCGGTGACCCTCTTCCCGTTAATTTATATCGGGGCTTGGTCTTGTTGGCCCGAGATACTGTAACTGCACTGGAGCAATTACCAAGATAACCTGACACGCCATGTTTCTGTGTCTGGTAGACTCATCAGTCTGGGGAGCCATTTGTTGAAACTGTTTCAAAAGGGCAGGTGCTTTAAAAACAATACTTTACATGTCTGTTGTTATCCACTCTTGCAGTAGCAACGTCTGGAGCAGAGTGAAAACACATTTTCCATTGAGAAAAGCCTGTGCTCTTATCAATTCTAATAAAACAACCGATGCTATATTGTATAATCTGGCCCACGTCACAGTTAGATCACGCCTGTAGCTAACTGAATGACAGCTGATTGGCAACACATTGGGTTTACTGACCTGACATTTTCTAAGCTCCCCAGACTGATTCTCGCTGTGAAGTCAAACTGAAGCTTGTGAGATCAGGATGGTCTCGCAAGGCTTTTACCAAAATGCCTGCCGAGTGGCCAGACTATAAGGACTTTGGTTGTCATCAATGTATTACTTGACTAACGTGTGTGTGTGTCTCTCTCCGCGTGTGTGTGTGTGTGTGTCCGTCCGTCCGTCCGTCCGTCCGTCTGCGTGCATGCGTGCGTGTTCTATTTCTGTGTCTCTGTCTGTCTGTCTGTGTGTGTGTGTGTCTGTGTCTGTGTGTGCACGTCTGTGCCTGTGCGTTCCCTCCTGCTCTCCAGGAGGCAGAGGTGTGCCACCAGATCATCCTGGTGGAGGAGGTGTTGGCCAGGCTGTGTAAGACCGCCTACCCTCTGGCTGACCTCCTGGCCCGGCCTCTCCCCGAGGGAGTGGACCCCCTCCGCCTGGAGCTCTACCTGTCCGAGGGAGACTTTGAGGTGGGGACAGCTGTGGGTTGGTCCACTTCACTCCCCAGTGTGGTGATGTTCATGTTGGGATTCAGGGAGAAGGGAGGTCTTAAAGGTGCAGTCAGCCCTGTTGGAGAGAGTTTGTTGATATTTGAATTCAACATCAAAAAAAAATAACACGTCTCCCTTAAACGGCGTAGGGTGTTCCCTCAGAAGCTCTGCCCTTTTTGACGCTTTTTGGCAAATTCACCAAATATCGCCGCGCATTTCGCTATCTTAACGTTCTGTGTGACACAGCCCTGGCTCTGTAAATAGGAACACTAACAAAGTGGCGAACGCCGCTCACACCAACAAAGCTTTGAGTCACAATGCGTTCCAATGTGTGAGGCGGTGCTGGTGAGGGATGTTGTTTGGATATGAGCTCGAAGTTAGCAAGTGTTCTAGAGAGTAACTAACCCTGCCTTTAATTGGCTGGTTGGACGTCTGGTTTGTCAGGTAAGACCCCGGGCTTGATTGGCAACCAATGTCTTTGTTTTGTTTGAATGGTATGCCTTCTGCCACCTTCGGTGGAACGGCTGCCTGGGCCAACTGTCACATTTACGAACAGCGTAACTCTGCGCCTTGCACGGAAAAGCTGGAGATATTTTCACTTTTATGCGCGTCTAAAAAAAACACTTTAAAAACACAAAGCTCGCTGCCATAAATAAGCGTACGCCCGTCACGCCGTACCATAGGAAAACCATGGTTTTGCTGGCGACGTGTTTCTAGCGGCGTGTCTCGGGGTGATCGGTGCCATACTGCGCCTCATTTATTCATTCTTACTTGGCGAGTGTCTTGATATGAGCATGGGTGGCCCAGAGCAGCTCTAGAACTCACACAACTACATTACCCATAGTCTACTGTTTCTTTCTAGTTATAGTTTTTTTTTTTTTATGTTAATCATAGTCGCTTGCAATGTGATTCATTACACATCTGTAAGATGTGTTCCAGTAATAATTATTAGTGAGTGATGTTCTATTGACACATAATGACACATTTCACCAGTGTTTTAATGTGTCATTTTCGCAACATGTTTCGGAAAATCTCTCGAATCTCTCAAACACCCTGGTGGAGAAATTTTCTGACCAGCCATTGTTTTAAGCCATATCTTATTTGGGCCAAATTATATTTGGGCATTCACATAGTCATCTATTCTGAAAGTGTGTTGTTTCTCCCCCTCAGAAAGCGCTGGACATGTCAAGAGAGGAATATGAGTACTTACCTGCCTGGAAGCAGGTGAAGTTGAAGAAGGCCAAAGGACTGTTCTAGTGGGTTGTAACACACAGAGGGCCAAAGGGCTGTTCTAGTAGGTTGTAACACAGAGAAGGCCAAAGGACTGTTTTAGTAGGTTGTAACACAGAAGGCCAAAGGACTGTTCTAGTAGGTTGTACTACAGAGAAGGCCAAAGGACTGTTTTAGTGGGTTGTAACATGGACAAGGCCAACTGACTCTTCTAGTAGATTGTAACATGGACAAGGCCAACTGACTGTTCTAGTGTGTTGTAACAGAGAAAGCCAACTGACTTTTCATGTAGGTTGTGACACTAGGGACAATTTTCATCAGACTGGGAAAGTCAACACACCACCGAGAACTTTTTCTTTTGTTGTTTTTTTTTTTCCTTCAGGAAGGACAGAGGCTCAGGACTAGAGACTCCTGAGCAAACCTTTAAAGAGAGAGGGATGCGGATGAAGAGATGTTGCTTGCAAGTACGCACGGCAGAGGTCGGCCAGCCTCTTGCCCTGTCTTATTTTGCCCTTGGTCTCTGTTCTGTAGTTGTGTAGGACAACAGTATGCACAGTAGCTTGCTGGTGGTCCGGAGTGTGTTAATCCAGGATTCTCCTTTCTACACTATTTGTGTAGGTATGGGATGTACATACTGTATAAGGTGGCCAACTGTCACTCTCATTAGACATGTATCAGAGTAGCCTCTCTATCATTGTATCTATGTTTGTGTGTTACATATAATTTCTATTTATATTCATAGCCTTTTTTGGAGTATTCTGTGACAGATTCTAAATAAATTGAATTCTGGATGTTGAGAACATTTGTGTCACATGGTAGTAAATAGTGTACAGTATGGTTATTGTTGCAAGGCTGTTTGAAGCAACATTGTATGCAGTTTATTAGTCAAATAGATGCTATTATTATGCATTGTTTGTTGCTTATTTCAGGTGCTCAGATCAAAGAACAGTGCCTTTTATGGGTGCAGATTTAGGCATGGGAAGATTTCAAATTGGTGTACAGTGCCTTGCCTTTGTGTACAGTTTATATACTGATTTATGTCTGCATTTTGAATACTCTTTGTGATATAAATAACTATAAAATAAACACTGAAAGTTGTAAATGTAAATCCAAAATGTTTTATAAGTCTTTGAGAGATGACAGTGTATGTGTTTTTAATGAGGTTCTATTCATTACCAGATTTGTTTTGATATACTACTCAAATCCATCATCAATGACTATTACTAATAGGTTAATATTTTGTTAATTTAGTAGTCAGTCCTTATTTTTTAAATAATTCATTACTGAGGTCATCCTACAGAGGGCAGTATAATACAATAGTTCAATACATGATGCTGGTTTAGATTCCCAGATATATGAATCACATATTAATGTTTGTGCCTTATGTAACAAACATAACACACCATTTTTTTTGTTCTATAATATATTCTCACTCATAAGTGAGCAACATATTTATTGATGTTTAAGTTATTGTGGAGATGCACACTAATTGGGGTATAAATTCAATAAATGTTGTACTGTACCATTATTTGAGTATCGCCAAATGTCCTACCCAACCAAGCTTAACCAGAGAGGTTAATTTAAAGTTTTCAAACTTGTAATCTGTTGGTTAAATAACATTTTAACCAAGTGTTCGTTACATGTTATTACTTAAAGGTGCCATGGCTCTGCTGTCTACATTCATTCAAGTATTGTTTACATACCAGTGGCTTCAGTCATCGCTGGTTCCGAAGGATCCGACATGCAACACAAACCCACCTTGTGGTCTGCATGGCTGCCATATGCAGACCAGTTTTATGGCTTCTGTTAAACGGTATTAAAAGTTGAATTACATAGGTGAAGTCAAACACGTACACACACAGGTGAAAACTACACCCATCCTGTCAAATCCCAAAGCCACATTTTCCGGGCTATCCTCCAAATCCCGACACACACACCCTGAAAGCTCTCAGATGGTCTCAATATCATCACTGGCCTGTGTTGAGGAACAAGGGCAATTAAAGGGGAGTTTCTTGCAATCACAAAAGAACAATATACACAGCAGGTTCTCGTCCAGCTAGTGTGGTTGTGTTCGTCCAACAGGCTGCGTCAACGTTACGCAATGTTTCGCAGCCTCGCTGCCAGCCTGCTGCGGAACAGGGATAAGAAAAGGACCCCCCCCTCCCCCCTCCCACCTCCGCCTCCCTTAAGAAGGTTGGCATAGAATAGTATAGGTCCTCCCCTGCCTGTTTTTCATCTCCCTCACTTCGCGTGCAATGTTTGCTGGGTTCTGAGCTCCCGCTGCCGTGTTTTGTTACAGATTCATCCTCTGAACTCTGGCCTGCGATGGAGCTTGATGTGCGGGCATGTGGATCTGTACCCACGCACTCACAGCAAGCTGTTCTCCTTTAGTGATGTTTACACATGCACACAAGACGATACAGTATGAGGTGGTGGTGGTGCATATCGTTTTAGTGCTTTCTGACTGTGGGCCCGGTTCATTTTACACTACATAGATCCCTGTGATTTACAGCCATCTCTCCTTTATTCCACGCATTCCTTTTTTAAAGGACAAAGACGTTACTTTACATGCATAGTAGCCTACACATTGAGCACATTCCTATGCACAAACACACTTGGGTCAAAATCATAATTACATTGAAATTGCGTGTTATTAAAATGTTAACTAATTTAAATTGGCTTGGTGTTTCTATAAGTTGGTGGGCAGAATAGGCCATAGGCTTGTTAGGGTAGCTAACACTTTGTGAGGCAGGGTTACACAAAGGTGAAACTGTTCTGTAACTATGTATTAGATTATGCATAGGCCTAGTATAATTAAAGTATCAGTCAATATTAATTTAGCCGGCCATATGCCACAGGCTCCGTTGGCAAGAAGATGTGTGACTAAGGTGAAGAACTCTTTGGCAGGTACCGGTAGCCTATTTCCCTATAACACACTTAACCATCTGTGGACAAGCATACAAAACATAGACAAACATAATGTTTATGGTAACAGTGTTAACAACACGCGGGCTATATGGTGCGAAGTGGCACAGCCTAGGCGAGGTTTAGCACCATTTATTGCGCTACATTTGCATCTGGCGCCGTGCCTGCCCGCCGCTATAGCACCAGGCAGGCACCTCCCCTGCAGTTCCGCCGGCTGAATCCCGGAGATGACAGAGAGTGAACAATGGTCGCGGTGACGAGGTTTAGCGCGCATTCTGCGTGATTCTGTTTCCATTTTGTTCACGCTGTCTATCTATGCCCGGATTATCACCCGCTCCCCTACATCACAATGGAGCCGTGGGGTTTTGTTGTAGTTTTTTCAACAACTCTCCACTCTCCTCTGCTGTTTTCCTTTACCTCTCAAACCAAACCCCCCCACACCCACCCACAATACTTTGCCATGCTCGCTTCCGTCTCCCTTACTTTTAGATTGTGTGTGTGTGTGTGTGGTGGGGGGGGGAGGGCTGGGGTGCTCTAAGCCCCAAGCTTCCTGTCCAAGGACTAAGAAAGCCACTTCAAAGGCCGCATACATATGGGAACGACTGTTGGAAAGAACACTTTTTTTTTTTTTTTTCCCTGTTCTGCTGCCCTGGGTTCTTAGCAGTGAGATGTTCTTATTAACCCAGATTTAGACTAGCTATCCTGAAGGAGCTCATAAACCCTGTGCGGATTTATATGATGTGGAGCATAGCCACACGCCTCAGGTCCCTTCTCTCTCTCTCTCTCTCTCTCTCTCTCTCTCTCTCTCTCGCTCTCTCTCGCTCTCGTTTTCTCTGGCTCTCTTGTTCCCTCTCTCCCCTGTCTCTCTCCCCCTTTGTATCCCTTGTTCTCTGGCTCTCATTTTCTGTATCCCCCAACTTTCTCTCCCTCCCTCTTGTTCTCCCTTTCTCTCTCCCCCAACTCTCTTCCCTCCTCCTCATCTATCTACAGTATGCTGGTCTGGTCTGGACGGTCTTTCAAGGTCCCACTGGTGAGTCACTTGTGGGGAGGGGGGGAGGGTCCCCTCAGACGAAAAGGGAAAAGACCACATCACTGAGGTGTGAGTTGTGTGCAAGGCACGCCTATATGAGCAAGGCAGGTCTAGATCCCAAGCACTACACGGGCCAATCATGGATAAATCAGAAGTATCTTCCTACACTTTCAGAGGTGGAGACCCTGTCAAGCACTCCAGCCTAGAAGTGTGTGTGTGTGCGCGCCCACATCTCCAGTTCCAGTGTTTTTGCGGGAGTCAAGATGTTTGCTTCCCACCTCCTGCACCTGGCACCATTAGAGGGTCTGGTTCTCTAATCAACACCAACACAAAACCCTCAGCTCCTTCCCCCACACCCAGGTCGGGCCACCTCGCTGGAAAGAGGGTGGAGGAGGAGGAGGAGGGTTGTGGTGGGGCGGGTTACTGCTAACCAGGTGGAGGTGATGATGAGAAAAGATGGGGGCTATCTCCTGGTGACGTGCTGACTACTCTGAGAAGTAGGGTGTGATTTAATACCAGAACAAATAGAAGCACAAGGTTAAGCTGAGTGAGGGGGAGGGGCTGAGACGCCTCCCCCCCACCGCCCAACCAAATTAATATTAATAAGATTTGTATTCGATGAAGCACGAGCGGACAAAAAGTATACACTGAAATACAATCGTGAGTTTTATCAAAATGGGGGTTCTGTCAATATTATCTGAAAACTATAAATAATAGTGAGATACATGCTGGCGTGGTGTGGTGTTGAGGTTTCTTATGGCGGTGAGAAGACACGAGGTGAAATGAGCTGCACGTCAGAAGCATTTGGTGTGTTGGAGGGATGTGGGGTCAGCTGCACAACTTGAGACCCACTGGGATCAAAACTAAAATATGGCACAGCATATCCAGGAGGAGTGCCAGAAAAGGTGCAGTAAAAGGTACACAGGTGTCACTTTAGTGGTAATCTCAACGTACATAAACTGCGCGTTATAACTTGGAACATGTAGCCATAGTAGTACCTCACAGATATGATTGTACATTTGAGGGTGTAATGTCCACTTTAAAGTAAACATATTTACCTTTAACGGTACAATCATGTTCCTGTGGGATATTAAGTAAAAGCCCATGTCTTTTGTATTTTATTTTTATTTATTTATTGTACCATCTAATCACCCTTTTTGTATCTTTTCTTTCCTATACGCCCTCTCAACCCAAAGCCAGAGGAAACCATGTATCCCACCCCTTTTTCCCTGCTTGTTAATTTATGTGAGAGCTGAGTGGGATGCTGCGTTGCTGCGTTGCTCCAACAGTAACTCCACAAGGGAGGCGAGTCAGTGTTATATACTGTGTATGCATCGAGGAGGTTGTGTAGCCGCGGACGTGATGGCAACAGCTGGCTGCTGTCTGAAGCATAATTAGCGCTTAATGAAAGAGGCTAATAAGGACTTACCTTCAATACTCAATGACTAAATGAAATTGGTCAGGGTGTGTGTGTGTGTGTGTGTGCGCGCGTGCGTGCGGAGGGGGTCAACAAAGTCTGGAAGCATGACTGCTCTGATAAATCGTGCACCCTCCACTTGTCCTTCAGTGGAATGTAGCATGCCGTATTACCACAAGGCCAATACACGCGTCATAATTTATCTTATGCATTAAAGGAACTATGTATGATCTTGTCTACCGCTAGATGTCACCCTAAGCACACCACCATCTCAGACAAAAGCTAATGCTTCGTGGGCCATACAAACATATACACTAAAGCCCCGGGCACACTAGCAACGAGAGACAATTGCAAGTTCATGTGATTCAGCGACTTGAAACGACGACAGGAGAAATAACGGTCGGCGACGCGAAGTGGGCGGGTACCGAGTTAAACTAATCTCATCTTCAGGCGATGCGATTGAGGCGACTACCAGTGGGAGCTAAGGATTTCGAGTGACGATTGACGGAAACATTTTGAGCGGGAAATATAAGAGGGAGATACCTAGGCAACCAAAGCTTGGAATGTAAACAAGTGACCAATTTTCAGCTTTAAAGCGAAGAGCGGATCGCTTGCAGTATGTCCACGGCTTAATATGCGGCTGAACCAGCTATGACAACAACAACACAAACAGGAGCCCTGATTACAATACGCACAAACACAAAATTACTACACTGTATATTTACTTAGAAAATAGATGTTTGCTACTATACTAATGTTTAAAATATCACATACAGTATAGGACCTTTTACTGAATACTGTAGCATGTTGTAATTTGTAGAATATTACATCTCAGACAAGAACAGAGATCTTGAGCTCACGCATCTTTACTCCAAACTGTAAGTTATATGGTTTATGTTAACACTGTGGCAATCGAGAAATGTATGTTTAATACACAAAAATACATGAGTTAGCACTACTTTAGGTAATTATTCTGTGCTCATTGTGGTTTAATCCTCAACTTCCAGTTGTTCTACTGTGTTTAAGTATAGCTTACATCTTCCCGGTGTATGCTGCTCTTATGTGGATTCATTTCATCTTGGTTCTGTTCAGCTTGTCAGAACCTTTCTCCATTCTGCTTAGGCAAACAGACATAATGATTTATCTAGTGTACCTGGGGGCCAAAAGAAGAAGAAGAAGAAAAAGCCTGTAAACTACCACCGATAAATATGATTAAAGTGCCTTTTCTGTTTAACTTGTGCCCTCCAAACACAACTGGGTTTGATTTTCCTGTGTGTAAACCAGAAGCAGGTGATGTTCTGCGTTCTTCTCTGGGGAGGCAACAAATCAAAACCAGGATGGGGAAAGGATTAAGCACTAGTGTGACTAACATGATACCCATTCAGACATTAGCCAGTGTGTCTTTATACACCTGTAGACTTGGAAAGCTGCTATTGGACTTTACACAATGCCGCAGTCAGTCCTGTTCCTATAGGCTACTGTATTAGCCTACTGTATTTTCTGTAGGAGCTATTCAAGCTGTAGCATTAGCAAGTGTAACGGTGGCCAGCAGGTAGATGTGCGGTGTTAATCCTCACTCTCCGACACCTCATAGGACGCTCTGGCGACGCAGGCCAGGGCCCATGGGTTTTAGGCCTGCCTTGTAGGAGCGTCCGCTCTCTGCGTGGAAGATCGGGGTTAGATTCCCCGAGGGGGACGGACGATCTCCGTCACACAAGCAGTAGGTCTACTGTGGTGGTGATGGTAGTGGATATTCAAGCAATCCATTGACAATCACAACAGTAGATAGCAATGCCTTCTATTTTGATTGGGGTTGGTTACACACACTGTATGCGTATGACCTAATAGGTTTGCAGATTCACTCGTATTTTGCTCCCCAGTATGTGAGTTTTTATTTTGTTGTGATCAACTCACATTCGGAACTAATTTGAATAGAGACATCCTGTTTGATATAGTCAGATGTTTTCTCTCAAATTACTCTTAAGGGATTTATGACATCTAACCAGGCAGATTAATGTGCTTTTTCTTTTTTAAATAATTCTGTGCCAAATAAAAATGGTCTGTGTGCTCTACCAAGGCTCACAGATTTATAGTCTTATTATAACAGATATCTTAAAGCGTCTGATTAGATGTTTGCCCATACCCCTCAGATAATACATTTTATAAGTGCGACAGCCTCATCTCATGAAGCAAATAAGTCAAGATGACATATTTCCTCCATCAGTTTGTCATTATGAAGAAAAACAATTTCATCAACATCGACAAACATTCCTATGGTGAGTCAGCCATACGCTATACAATATGAATCATTCCCATTGTCAAACTTGTCCCCCATTTCGCCACTGAATCGGTACAGGCATTAAATTGAATGACTGTTCAGTCCGTTTTATCTGGCATAGTTGCTTGTGATGATGGACAGAAAGGAACACAGTAAACTCAAAGGTGTAGTCAGCAACTCTGGAGACAGAGTGTTGATACAGAGACAGGGACGCGTAGGAACACCGTATTATGTCTTCAGCGCGCACACAGATCGGGCAGCTACTGTGAGGAGATATTCACTGAGTTTGACATAAAGTGTGTTAGCTTACAATCGCTGACCTCCCCTTTAAGAAAACCTGGTTTTCACTCAGGTGCGGTGGAGGGGTAACCTGACATGCCAGAGGAATTGTTGGCACAAGTCCATCTGGCTGTACTTTCCAAAAAAATACTTGACCGTTGATTGGATGAATCATCTGGTCGTTTTTGCTGTCGGCACCATGGTCGGCACACCTAAACCACGCCCGTATAGCTATAAACACGACGCTGATTAGAAAACCACACCCGTGTAGCTATAAACAAAACGCTGATTGGAAAACCACGCCCGTGTAGCTACAAACACAACGCTGATTGGAAAACCACACCTGTGTAGCTATAAACACGACCCTGATTGGAAAGTTCAGTTGCTACTCGGACATATTCAAAATGATTCAGAGGTTTTCCAGACTGATTCTCATGGCGAAATTAAACTGACACACACACACACATACACACAAGAATATGACCTCCTCCGTGTGGGCATGCAGGCAAGGGGTCTCCGTGGAAGCGGGAGAACCCCCTGGACTGTGATGAGCTTGTGGACTAAAGCCTCCCCCACCTCACCCCCCTTTGTGTTTTTATGATAGAGGTTGTGCGTCCATGCGCGTGCGTGGGTGCGTGCATGTGTATGTGTTTGTCTGTCTTCATTAGCCCCAAGCGAGAAACGAATCAACGCACAAGTGCACAAATCTGCTGTTCCTTGAATGGCCACTGGCCAAAAGTGATTCAATCCCCATAGACCCCATGTTAACATGTGCAATTTTACAGCAGAAATAGCTATTTACGTTTGTTGGTACATATAATGGTTTTGGTCTAACTTTGTCTTTGTTTTGGTCTAGTTTGGTATAGCTATAGTCTCCCAGTTCATGACATCTCTGCAGGAGGTTAATGTTTATATAACTCATCAGTTGAAATTATATGAATACATACATGTATCCCATTATTATGGATAGCCAGGAGTTGTAGTTTGAGTCAGGTACAGGTAAGTGATGGGCGACGGATAGAGCCGCCACAGCTTGAGCTTCAAACCTATTCTTCAGAAAACTTATGGGCGATGTCATGGGAGAGACTGCCCCATTTCTTTACACAGTCAGTCTATGGGTTATCCCAAACACCTTTATCTGCATGGGTCCAAGCTTTGGGAATCTTCAAATTCAGTATATTTTTGGCTGTGACAAAAGCAGATGGTTTGAGCCCATAGGGTTAGCATATACATGTAAGCACCCTTGAGAAAAATGCCTTATCTGTTCGCTTTTGATAAAAAAAAAAACTCTGCTAAATGGACTGACTGCACTGCAAAAAATGCCCTATCAAATATAAGTGCAAATATATTAGTTATGATCTTGCTAAATCCTAAAACAAGATTATCACACTAAGTTAGATATTGTTTTTGCAACATGGATGGTTCTGGAAGCCCTGATACTGTGTCATTGGGAGACAGGGCGATGTGCGACATTTTTTCTTCCGTCAGTGTGCATGGCCGACCTGTGGCGTTCCATTCCTGGTGGGTCACGCTGCTCCTTGCACAAAGTGAATTTAAGATTGCATCTTTAACATTCAGGGGCACTCTCAGTGTGTCGGGGGTTGGTGTGTGTACGTGAGGGGCTATGGGGAAGGGGGGTGTCAAACAAAGCTGTAGCGCTTTTAGCTGTCGAGGAGGGGGGGTTTACATTAGAGGAGCTGGCACGGGATCAGAGAATTCGACTCACCTCACCTGTGTAGGAGAGAGATGAGCCCACCGCTCGCCCTGACAAACTACAGACACAGCAGAATAGTGCGCATGCCTATCACAATCCCCCCCCCGGCACGGAAGGCTAACTGAACTACAGCAGCAGCACAAGGATAATCTCACTTCCTTTGGGGGGGGGGGGGGGTTCTGTATGTCGTGTGTGTACACCACGGTGTGTCTGCTATACTGTATGTGTGTGTGTGTGTGTGTGTGTGTGTGTTCCATGTTGTGTTGTGTTTCAAGTTCGCATACATCCACTTGACTAAGCTGAGGCCCCGCATGTATTTTGGGAGTGACTGACTGTCGGCGTGTGTTTACTGGATGTTGGTGAAATGTGATCAAACCGTTTCTACGTTGACCGAAAAAGGTGAGGAATAATTGATACTGTGTGTGTGTGTGTGTATATATACAGCATTCAGTATGTTCATGTATGTGCACAAGCCTTTGTGTGCATGTGTGTTGACATCTCTTTTTAGGAGTGTGTATACGTGTCAGGAAATGGGCATTTTTTCGCATCCTACCTTGAAACTGAATATTTGTGAGGGCAGGACATGGATATTTTCCTCCCTGACTGTCGGCCCGTGATTAGAACAGGCTGTCTGGGCCACGGTGGAGACCAGGTTCTCATCCAAAACCCTGAGAGCTGTAGCGTAAGTTTATATCGTTCCGCCAGAACATGCAGACTCTTGCTGTTGTTTTATCGCCCATTCAGTGTGATTTGTTGTTGTGATATAGTGGAAGCATTCTTCTCACCACTGCTGTGTGGGATTAGTGTGCATTCGTGTGTGCTTGTGTGAAGTCCTGTGTTCTCTGACAAGATAGGAACATGCATTTCATATACAGCTTCACACACAAACACAAACACACACACACACACACACACACACACACACACACACACACACACACACACACACACACACACACAGACAGACTAGCTCCTTTTTAGGTATGCACGTAGGTCCCTTTCTAGTTCCTATTTGAGATTCGCTTGTTTACACTGCTGTACTAAAGACCTCCATTCAGACACCCTTCATACCATTTACCTTAAACTTAAGCTCAACACTGTAGTCTCCCAGATGCATCATCTGTAAAGCCCTGTACCTGTCCTGTATGGACACAAATATAGGGAATGCATTCTTCTATTTTGTGTGAATGTTTAATCTGGCTGTTTCAACTGCTTTCATAGTTTCTCTCTCCTTTTTCATATATCGATAGTGACCAAGCACAGTGGCTCAAAGTGGAGCATTATGTATTTCAAACAGCGGGATATGGGCATGAAAAATCACCATAGAACAGAGGGCTAAAACCTGAGTGATAACAACGTCCTCTTAATCTTACCTTGAAAGCCGCGATAGAAGGAGCCTCTCCTTTTGGAAAGGAAAACAGGCAGATTATTTCCATTTGAAAGAACATGCCAAATTACAACAAATGTGTTTTCAGATGCTCCGTTTCACAGCCGGTCTGTGTTGTGTGCAAATCGACTGTACGAGCACGAAAGCCGGAGTAGCTGGAGGTCCACTGTGCTTTTCCTGACTGTGCTCTCCCCAAAAAAACAGTCCATTATAAAGAACATCAATATTATTATTCAGTGGGACCAAAGGGAACAGCAGCATCTAAGGTGCCTTTCTCTGACAACTGCTGTGTTCTTAATGATCTTTTAAGGGATTTTTTGCTGCTGCTGATGTGGTTAAAACAATATGGTTAAAAGAGTCAGGTAGGAACTAGGTAGAGATGTTTTGTGTGTGTAAGGTAGTCTGCATTAGAATACAGTGTGAGATAAGACGTTCTTAATAAAGTGCCGAGGTATTTCTCAGTGATTAAGACACATTGTTCTTCTTACACGGTTGCTGCTGAACTGCCCTTTTAGATGTCGCCAACAAGTCTCACGTGCATCTCACACCTATTTCTCTTCACAGCCACACACACACTCTTACCCCCTCCATCCACTGTGCCGGGGTGAAGAGGTGTAATCAAGAGCTATGTGGTGCAGGAGGGCCATTTACTCAGGTGAGGAGCGGATGGTCATGGGGGGGGGGGAGGTTAGAGGAAAGGGAGGGGGTCCTCTTCAACGCCGAGCTGGAGGAATACACTCCATCAGTCAATCATCTGCAATCAGAAACACATCTCCATACTCCCTCATCCTGTGGTGAGACATTCAGGCAGGTTATCTACGGATGAAAAGGCACCGCCACATGTGGTTTTACATATATATACGTTGAGTTCATATTTATATACTTCTCATTAGTTGATTCTTGCTTTGTGTTTGCATGTCATGCATAATAAAGTGTGTTCTGGAGGAAGCGGAACCGAATAACTGACAAATACCACTCGTTTGCCGATCAATGTGTGTGTGTGTGTGTGTGTGTGTGTGGGGGGGGGGGGACTTCCTTTAAAATGTAAAGAAGCTGTTTCTGTTTTTATTATTTTACACAGACCACATCCAACAACCTCTGCTGATAAAGATACAGGACGAGAATGTATAACAATGCAGCTAACCTCTCACCCTTCTCTTCCTCTCTTTTCATTTTATTTAGCTCTCTCTCTCTCTTCTCCTCTCGCCGTGGCATTTGCCAGGGGAAGGAAATGAGGGGGGAAAGACAGGCATTGAAGTGGATCCCTCTGTGAATAAAACCGGCGCTGAATCCAATTTCTGTGAGAAGAGGCAGAGTCAGCACAGCGAAGGTGTCGCCATAGAAGAGAAGGCTGCACGGGCAGATGAATGTGAACAGGAGAAGCCCTGGGTTGGAGAGATCAAAGATAGCACGGTGCAAAAGAAAGAGGGTCTGTTGAATTATTTTGGAGGTGTTTTGGGGCTGTTTTCCATCTACCGCGGCACGTCCAGCCTCAGAGGTGCACAGCCTGCCAGCTCGCTGCTTGTGTGGAAACCGCACACGCACACACACGCGCACACATTCAAACCACAAGACAAAGGGATTTAGAGTTTTATTTGCATCAAAGTTTTAGCAGGATACACCTTGTGGCGTGTCAAACTTATTACAAGAGGAGAGAAGCATTTGAAATCCACTCCAAATAAACAGTATCTTATAGTTTTTGCTGAAAATATTTGTTTTACTTGTTCAGTTTCAAGTATGGTTGTTACGCTAGTATGCCAAATTCAGCTAATAAGTAACTGAAAATCACAAAAAAACAGTAAACTATTGTATAGTTCATAATGACAATGTCCAGGTTATGGCACACTTTACAAACACTATGATAGGATAGAATTTGAATTTTAGGCAATATTAGATTAGTTTATTATCTACAGTTGTAGTTTAGCACTGTTCAGGAAGATACTAAACAAATAAAATAGTCATTTTATTAAATTAAGGTTATTTCAGCTCTGGCTGATTATTAGAGTGCTACATTATCCATGTGACAAGCAAGCAATCAGCCAACCAGATTGGAGGCAGGGTGGGCTATGCCTGGTTAAACTCTGTTAAATGTGTGTAATCTAATGTCAGCGAGACGTGAGTCACCTCTGAACCGATGGTGGTCCATGCGGCGGTGGCAGTGACCCAGAACCACCATATGGACCCATGGCTCTGAACCACCTCCAGCTAGCCATCACAGCTTGGTGTGTGTGTGTGTGTGTGTGTGTGGATGGATGGATGGACTAGTTGAAACCGCTGTCCTCTGCAGAGTCCTCGGGGGGGGGGTTTGTGTGACCTGCCTGTGGCCATCAGGTGATCTGAGCCAATCTGCTCTCAAAGCGTTTCCAAGTTTTGTTCCTATCCCAAGTCGATGGTGTGTGTTTAAATTTGTGACCCGTTGCCTTTTTAAATTAAAATTTTACTACTTAATTAAATATTATGGCCGTTTTTTTTTTTTTTTCCATTGATCGCTTTCCCAGCTCAATCCTTCAATCCCTCTTGTGTATTTTTGTACAGGGATTAGTGTGATAAAACCAACCTTCTGTGAATCAGTTATTTTTGGATACGTTATCGTTATTATTTATTCAACAAGTAGCCTGTAGGGGGAGTAACCATCTGTGAGCATACCGTAGAAAATGACACTCGTTGCTCAAGCCATTGCTGTTGTGTTCAGCTGCTGTGCCTTGTTACCACGTGGTGTCTCTGTTGGTTATCCTCCAAAATATGGAAAATGCATGATGTCTGGCAGCAGAACTGTAATCTGTTTCCTTCATCATGACGTCTCCAGGGCATTGATCGCGCACCTAAATAAAACGTGAGCTTTAAATATGAAGGGGAAACTGCTACACTACAAAAGTCGTGAGAATCGTGTTTTGTTTTTGTCCTTTAGCGTGGTGGTGTGGGAATGGGATACTGTTTCCAAGCTTTGTAGAAAACAGGTGCACTGCAGTTGTTCATTGGACACGTGATCACGTTTCTGTGAGGACGTGGATTTGTAGACATGGCACCTGTTAACGTGCCTCAGTTGTTCTAAACGAATAAAGAAAAAATAAGTATTGCTACATAATTTTATCCTAAAATGGAAAAGAAGGGAACCGTTTCTAGCTTTTTAGCCTATCTACAGTATTGGCTACAGATATTATCCTAAGATGTTTGCATAATTAGCATTCCTCTGACCACTCCAGTGAAACAATCAAAGTATCCCAGTGAAATCTAACGCGGGGCTAGGTCATCTTAAAGGTGTAGTCAGTCAATCTGGTGAAAGCCTGTTGATATTTGAGCTCGATCAAAACATAAACACCTCTCCCTTCAATGCCATATGGGTGCTCCATCAGAAGCTCCACCCCCCACGCATTGAAAACACATTGCGAAGACTAGGATTGTTTTGTGTGGCGCACCACTTTGTTTGTGTTCCAATGTTCATGCATGAATTTATATTTGAACACAGTTGCGTAGAAACACAGGATTATTTTTCGGACAGCTGGCGTGACTGTGAGGATATATTAACCGAATTGAACAAAAAGTGTTATCAGCTTACAGTACAATCGTTGGCTATGCCTTTAAGAGGGTCCTGGGCCTTCCTCTGCACAGCTGTGCCTGGCAGTTGAAAGGCTCTGATGTCATGCATGACGGGGGTCTACTGGGACATATATGAGAGCTGGGGCAGTGGGGGAGGGGGGCATAGAAGGGGGAGAGAGAGAGAATGGAGGGTGGGGAGAGAGAGAGAGGGAGGGAGAGATGTAATGTTCTGTACAGTATGATGCACTTAGATCGAGAGGGGGAGAGAGAGAGAGAGGGGTGTATATTTTGTGTACTGTACAGTATGATACACTTAAATCGAGAGGGGGAGAGAGAGAGAGAAAGGGGTGTATATTTTGTGTACTG
>JAOEGT010061386.1:0-14678 GCA_025447795.1 Speoplatyrhinus poulsoni
TTTCTCATTCAATTGAATGAGAAAGTGTTATATATATTATAATGAGGGTTATTGCAATAACATTTTATTTAGGGTTGTTTTAAAACAACTGGTTACCACAATTCTAAACTTTCATCAAAACAAGTTATTGGGTTTCTGCAGCAAAATTGCAATGGAAATCGAATGAAGGCCCGGGCCCAGGCTCGTCCCGCAGAAGTAGCCTTTAGAGACAGACCTATACCCTCAGGTTTAGCGGGACATGCACTTTCAAGTCTGTGAGTCTGTGAGGGTGGACATTGAAATGTCTCAGGTAATCAATAACAAACAGTTGTGATTTATCATTTGCCAGGAAGGCCACATAAATAACATGATTGGGCCGCTCCATCAAATCACTGCACCTGATTCTGCCTTCATCACAGCTGAACCCTCCCTCCTGTACTATTGGATTAGAATTGAAATTCTCCCAATAAATTAATATTTATGATATTGCACGATATCCACCCTGATGTGGCTGCATTATGTGGATTTAATCTTTAATTTAGACTGTGTTGTATTCCTCCAGATACAACCGTGTGCTGTGATTTTTTTCTAAACCTAAATCTTAATCTATGGGATTAATATTTTGATTTTAAAATGATACACTTTTTTGTCAAATTCAGTGAACGTTCCGCTAACTGTCCGTTCTGTGTGTGTGTGTGTGTGCGTGTGTGTGTGTGTGTGTGCGCTGGAAAAATAATCTGGTGTTTCTATACAGCCCTGGCTCGGTACATGGGAATACAAACAAAGTGGTGCAGACCGCACCACACAACAATACATAGCCATGTCAATGCATTTCCAATGTCTGGGGGTGGAGCTTTCTAGGGAGCAACACTGAAGGGTTGTTTTTGTTTTGATTTCAGTTCAAATTTCACCATTATTTCTACATACTGAATAACATTTTTAAACTGTGGGTCACTGAGTGGGAGTGAGTGGGTTGGGAAAATTGCAAGCGGCCATTGAATGAATGAAGAATATCAATGAAAGGATTCTGTGCTTTACTATCTTGTTGGTCTTGTTGGTCGTGAGTAAGGTTGTGGCAAAATAGCCTTAACTTTTTCCTAATTGGATTCAATCCCCATGCACACCATAGATTCTGGAGCGCTATGCTAAAAAATATTAGGCGCACAGAGAGGTATAGTATTAGCTAAAATTGATAGGTTTTGGAAAATTACGTTACCAGTACTTGGTGTTAGGTGGGTCTCTAAATAGATTAGTCCTCTCTAGGTGGGTCCTGGCACAAAAACATTTGGAAACCACTGCCTTAGAGGTTAGGTCTCCGGTGTACACAGTATGTGCATCTGCCTGGTGCGATTGATCTGGTGTTCTGAAAAGTAGTTCCTTTGGAACTTCTTTTGGAACAGCCTTCTGTTGGATGTGCAATGTGCACAGATGAAAATACAATATAAAAGACAGGTTAGCACTGTTTTATGGAACAGGGTAACCATGTAATAATAATCTGTCAATGTATTAACATAATCACCTTTTAAATCTATTTTTAATTTGGATGTTAGTCTTTATATTTTTAGTATTTTATGTCTTGTGTCTTGGTTTTAACGTCATGGGACCATGTTGTAAATAAGTGGTTTTCACTTTAACATGTTATCCCTTGTATTTGTATTTGTCAAAAAATAATCAATCAATCAATCAATTCATCATTCAATCAATTCTTGGTTTATGGTGTCAACACTGGTGCCATCTGTGGCTCAGTGAATGTCTTGTCCTGGTTAGAAACATTGGTACAGGTGGTGACAACATCGCTACAGGCGATGCTGGTCCCGGGATCTTACGATAATCGCTTGGCACGCTGATCTGTCAGTGTGCATTTCAATGAACCTCCTACTAAACACAAGGCATTGTGATACCAGAGAATAATGAGAGCTGTTGTCAGAGCCTGTACTGTCTGTTCTTGGGGAGAACATTTCCTGGTTGTGTCAGGCAATGCATGACCCAGAGCAGAGCAGATACACACCAGATATGCATCTCCTAAGGCAGGGGTGCCCAACTCCGGTCCTGGAGGACCCCTATCCTGCATGTTTTAGATGTCTCCCTGCTCCAACACACCTGACTCAAATCAATGGGCTTCTGCAGAGACTGACAACGAGCCATTCATTAGAATCAGGTGTGTTGGAGCAGGGAGACATATAAAACATGCAGGGTGGTAGCTCTCCAGGACCAGGGTTGGACAGCACAACACAGCACAGACACCCCTTCAAAACAAAGGCCTTATGACAGGGGTGCCCTGTCATAAGGCCTTTGTTTTGAAGGGGTGTCTGTGCTTGCTTTGATAGTGTGCCATGTCTTTTTATAGCCCATGTTATGGAAAGAGTTTAAAACCAAAACAAATGATTTTGTAATGCTGGTTTCATCCACAAGGGTACTAGTGTATACACTATTGAGACTTGCTCTGTTAACAACACTAACTGTTTTTCTTTTATTCAAGTTTAATGACAATTGTTTTATAGTGAGGATCAAAGCATAATAACCGAGTCACAAGTGTTATGAATTAATTGTAAGAATCCTTGCATTCAGGTGTCACATCATATTTCTGGACCTTTCTGGTTGGGACCTTTTTCGCCTACCAGTCATTATTTAAGAACACACTGTTACCAAACTCACATCTCTTTGTGAAGCAAACTTGATGTATCTATGCCACTGGTAGCAGATCCACTCAGGACAAGACTTTCTGCTAGGCAATGCTAATGTTACGTTTCATTAGTGATTTAAAATCATTGGATTTAGGATCGTTACTGAGTCTGAACAATATAAAATCATGGAATATCACAAGTACTCGATCCAAGGATAAACTTTGATAAGCAAAACAAATTATTTAATTTGGACCAAGCCAGAAAGGATACATACACAAACTGGCACGCTACTAGTGATTCTCTAAATAGATCTACAGTGCAGCGGTATGTGTGTGTGTGTATGTGCACACAAAAAGAGCAGACTATGTTATTACGTAACAGCCAAGGTCAGCAGATGACCGTAAACCACCCCACTTCATTCTAGACTGCAGGTGCCTCTCTGGGTACCGCTTTGAGCAAAGACATTCCCTGGCTACTCTCCTTTGAGGCCTGCTATTTATTTTGACAGTGAACTGCTACCTATATAGCCCAGGCTTTGCAAGTCATATTCACATTTGTTCATATTATGTGAAAAAAATAAAAAAAAGTGACAAGCCTTCGTAAATTGTGTGTACTGTAACTCACGGCAACATAATGTTATAATCTATTGTTATGGTCGTGTGTGTGTGTGTGTGTGATAAGGCAACCTCATAATCTGTTCTTGTATCCCTTCCCCCGGTAGGTCACCACACATTCTACATTGGCGTTCACGTGCCCAAGAGCTACCGGCGCCGAAGACGTCGCCGCCGTCGCTCCGGCAACAAGGAGAAGGAGAACAAGGAGAAGTCGACCGAGAACGCCTCTGACAAGTCGGACACGGAAAACAATGACGAGGCCAGCAGCAGCATCCTCAAACCTCTCGGTGAGTCGCGGTGGACGTCGTGTCGCGCCAAATTAGGGCCACTGCCCATCTTCCGCGGCCACTCCTAGCTAACAGTAGCCACTGTTATTTCCAGGGTCTTCATGTGACCCCAAGGCTCTTGCTGACTCCAGTTGAGAGCCAGGAATAGCTACAAACGCCATGACGGCTGATCTGGCTGGTTTGGGCAGAGCAGTTATGATTCAGTGTGGAAGCAATAGCTGCTCATGTTCGGTTGTGCTATTCAAAGATAGGGGGTTCTCTGAGCAGGGTGGTAGTTTAGTTACTTTGTAGTAGTAGTAGTCGTAGTAGTTTGGTACTTTGGCCTACATCTCCCATGAGCCTTTGAGGGATGCTCTGACAAAGACTTATGGCGGTCTGAGAGGACGTTGACAGGCACAGTTTTGAGGCGGAGGTTGTACTTTACTTCATGGGACAGCTACAGATGCTTATCTATTAGTCCTTGATATTATTAGAGACAAGATGAAAAAGGCCACATTTAACGTTGGCCTGCATATTGGTTTGGTGCTGGTTAAAGGGTAGAAAAGGCTGCGTCCTTTATAGATTTGCAGTTAGTGATTTTGATCTTCAATCTTGCTTCTAAACTGGTAGTACTAAATTAATAAATTACTAAAAAAGTATAATTAGTGTATGAATAATACTGTGGAATGGGAGAATAACAAATGTGTACTCCCATCGTTTCATACAGAAAGCAGCTGGAACATTTTCTGAATCATACAGCATAAGCAATCTGTAATTTCTCCAAACATCAGCAGACAGCTAGCCCCGATGTTTCATCACCAATGCCCTTTAGATAATACGGCAATAAATATGCTCTGATGTTAGAGACTAAAAACCCGGGAATGGTACTTGACAAGAACATGTTTTTCCAAGATGTGTACACTATCCAGGTTGCAAATTTGACAGCGGGATGTAAATATGATAACACAATCCCCGTGTTGTTGTCATCATTGAACGTTATATATATATATATAAATAATAAAATGTATTTTGTGTTACGCATCAATCACAAAATACTGTAGCAAGAGACTATTCCGTTTAATTGTATCTGGATTACTGAAAGACCTCCTAGTTCAGGGGAATTCTGGAACATAATGAGCTCCTGAGTTTATACTTTCCCTACTGGTAATTACTGACATGGCGGGATCAAACTTGATTAAAATCACGCATCCCTATACCACCATACATCCCTAGAGCTAAAACTAATCCAGTGTGAATGGTACTCCTTCTGTCTATAATATTTTTTTCACAATAGATATTCATAGTAATTCCTAAATTATATGTTAAGCAACAGAAAATTAAACCTTATTCCTCTAAAACCCATTTAAAGCCTTGCTTTGTTGACAGCCATATTGGTATTTCTCCATTCAAAGAAAACATTGTCACTTGGCAGGAGGGCTTTGCGAGTGACGTACTGTTGACAGTTAACACAGACACTTTGCTCTTTCATGTGGGCAGATGTGCATAAACCTTAATGTTGTTACACACAATACGGCGATGGAATAACAGCGTGAAACGGTCTCACAATACAAACAGTTTATACAGTATAGTATTGTACAGTATAATGACACGGCATTATACTTTTATTTTACTGTACATAATCTGTAGGGTTTCTCACTTCAATACACGTTTGCTACATGCATCTACTACAGTATGCCAGCGTTTCCCAACGCTGTCCTTTTAAGTGTCTCCCTGCTCCAACACATGCTCAAATGAATGGGGTTGTTATCGGGGTTATTCTGCAGAGGTTAATAAAGGTAAAGGTAAAGGTGCTTTTATTGTCACATACATGTGGAGAAATTCATCCTCTGCATTTAACCCATCCCTCAAGGGAGCAGTGGGCAGCCGCTGTGCAGCGCCCGGGGCCCAACTCCTGATAGGAGCAAGTGTCACTGGTCAGATGGCACAGGCTGGAGGGTGACATGGTTTTAAAGGACCCGTTTGTTTGAGTCAGGTGTGTTGGAGCCATGGTCACAGCAGGCAGACATCTTCAACAGCCAGGGGCAGCGCTGCTCTTGTGCAAGGCGCAGGAACGGGGTGAAGGCGAGGGAGAAGGTCACCGTGTCTCTGGCATTTCCCTCTACATCTCACTCTCTCTCCCCTGCGCACCGCTATGAGTTGTGCACCGCTGAAACAACACAAACAAGTCCCTCAAAGGGAAAATAAAGTACGCCTAAAAGCAAATATGGGAGAAGGTGAACCCCCCTCCTCCTCCTCCTCCTCCACCTCCTTCCACCCCTCGTCCCAGCTGCATCGCAACTCAAACGGTGTCTCCGTCGGTCACGGGCCCTCATCTCCTCTCCTCTCTCTGTGGGACTCGTCTGCCGTCTGGGTCCCAGATCCTTTGTTTGGTCAGATGGACGCTGCAGGGTCTGTGTGTGTCCTCGCCTCATGCTAACCCTTGTGTCTCTCTCTGCAGCATCCTTTGATCCCAGCTCAGCTTGTTTGTGGAGGGGTGGGGGGGTTCTCTGGTTCTCTGGTTCTCTCTCCCCGTCTGAGCCAAATCATTATCTCAAAGGAGATTATGATGATTGGTTGCTTACAGCTAGACAGTGAAGCTGGAGTTCACGTATTTGCAGAGCGGCTCTTAGTTTTTTTTTTTTTCGAGGAGTGGTGCCGTGCCTACAAGCTCAGATTGGTTCCAACGCTGTGTTCCAACCTGTGTGATTCCCAGCGGAACATGACTGCAGACATCAGGATTCTCTGATGCGACTCCCTCACAGACAATTGAAACCTGCGAAACCTCTCCCTCCCCACTCCAGCACCACGCTGTACTGAATGAATCTGTCCCACAATGCTTTGTACCTTGAAATATTAAACCTTTGAGCAACAGCGACTTAAAATGCTTTTGTATTTTTATGAATTTGTTGTTTAAACTTATTTATCCAATGAGGGTAAACGCACCTTTGACAATGTATCTGAAACACGTTTACTTTAATGTGTTATTCTCTCTGACGATGACTCTGAGGACGAAGATATCCTGGGAGTAATGCGGTTACTAAGTACTAATTATAGTGCATACTAAAGAACTGCCTTGCCTATTCTTAGTCGCACAGACTTAATCCTCTGGGACAGGGCAATGCCCTTCACCCACCTAATTTTAGCACACCAATATTATCCCCCACCATACTGTCCAGTATAAGGGGCTGAGCATTAATCCTGTTAGACTCCATTTCTTGATACAACATGGCCTATCATTTAGCATTCATCTTACAGCATTAAGACCCTTAGTGTCCTCATGGGACAGAGGTGAGTTTAGTCTGCTTAGCAATCTTAAACTAGTTTCCCATCTTAGAACAGGAAGATCGACGGTGGCTGAACATGTCTAGAACATGTTCAACCAAAGTATTTGCCTTGTCCTGACAAAAAAAAAAATGGTATAATATACTATACAGCAGACCTATTCAATTGGCGGCCCGCGGTCCAAATGTGGCCCACCAACTGCCCCCATGTGGCCAATGAAAGGATTGCACCTTTGACCACTATTCATTAGCTCAATATACTGTATAACCACTATTCGAATCAAGTCATTGTTCTACAGCCTACAAGACATTTGTAAATGTATGTAGTCCTAATAATCAATGTGATAAAGTCAAATGTTCACATAGCTCCTGTTAGTGAGCATAATGGTTTGGTATGGTACTAGTCACATTTGAACCCATACCGGTAGGAATACCTGGAATTTGGCGCCAGTAGTCTACCCAACATTTTTGTCTTTACTTTGTCTAACAAATGTCATTTCAGTTGTAGAACACCGCATTGTAAACTTTGACGCACGTGGGCGTGGCTGTTACTTTGTTGTACAAAAAGCCGATATGAGACTTGCGATTAGCGGCACCCTGTAATTCTATAGAAATCCTTCGCCCATTGACTTGACACATTGAACATTAACCAGTGTGTTAAATCTCCCTCTTGTAGACGCTCACGTAAATAATTGGCGAAAATATATGGCTGGCCTACAGTTTCTCTTGTGAAAATCTGGCCCACCTGAATTTGTAATTGAATAGCCCTGCTATACAGTAATGCACACACTTTGAAAACCCATTTTTAAATGTATAATACCATCGGGTCAATCCTCCTGTATGCCTGAGGTGGGGGTTCCGTCTCTCCAGCCCCCACGCGGGCTGCCGACCCTTGCTGCAGGCAGCAGAGCATCAGAGCAGACCTCTGGGAGCCTTGGCCCCTTCTGCAGGCACCAACAGTGAAGCCCATCCCGGTGCAAATGTCGTGCTTTCACTGCAGCGGTCCTCAGGGTTGGCAGTCACTCTGCATTCAGCCCCCGAGTTCCCGAGCCCCCTGTCCATACACCATTCACCTCTTACCCCCACTTACCCCCACCCTCACCTCTTAGCCCCCCCCCACCCCATGGCACCGAGCACTGGCTGCCCTGCATACTGAACTTTGTCTGACGGTGACAGAAGCATCACGCTACATTCATATTCATATACACAGTATACAGTATACATAAAGCCACAGAAACAATTAGATTTTTACTACTTGTACATTTATGTTTTATTTACATGCAACATATTGGATTTTTAGATTTGAATTTATATACTTTTTCTATTTATCTATCTATTTTTCTATTTACAAATTTTTTTACATTTACTGTATATTTATACTATTATATTTTAAAGAATGTGCAGCGCTCTTTATCTTAATTTGTCTTTTTCCGCGGCTTTACAGTGTGCATATTAATAAGTTTGCTGATATTATTATTATTATGATTATTATTATTATTATTTATCATCACGTGTAGACTGTGCACTGTGGCTAGAAGGAGACGGATGGTATTTGTGTGGGACGATTGTCCAGAGGTCCAGAGTGGGACCAGTGGCCATCGTCGGACTAAGCCTTCTTTCTGCCGGGGTAGTGGGGCATTCTTCCTCCGTCCCGGCCCCTGTCCCGTGATCCTCCGCTGGCGGGACACAGAGTCCTCTTTGTGTGTGCCGTGGCTCTGGGCTACGGCACACACAGCTTTGAAATGCCGTTTGAATGATGGGATTTTCATTTGCAGCCCTCCTTTTCTCGTGTCTGCTCAGTGAACAGTCCGCGTTGCTTTCACTCCATGATGAAGCCTACACACACACACACACACGCACCTTAGCAACTGTTTGACAGTAGCTGTACGACTTGTCATAGAGGGGGAAACATTCTGGACGGTTTCAACTCATTTTAGTTGTAGATGCATGTTCTCCATTTACACCATGTCTCAAGATTAAAGTCTCTACAGATTCCCAAAGTATTGTCTACAGACTTTACTAAAAAGCTTTATGAAAAATAAGTAAAAGAACAGCTAAATCTAAGTATCCTTTTTAGCATTTCAACCATATACTGTACATGTATTGTGTTTCAACCATTTATTTCAGTAAGTATAGACAATGTCAACAGGGAATTATACTAACTGCTTGGCATTTAAACTATAAAACCATGTGGTTTTCAATTACATCACTATCTAAGAAGTTATAGATCTTGCACCTACCTTTTAAGGTCTAAAACACCAATTTATTTTTCTAAGTACAGTATGTCTACATTTTATATTACCATGGGCACACGGGAGTCTGTTGTGTTCTCAACCCAGCATCTTCGACTCCTACCCAACAGACAATTATCCCAGTGTTTGCAATCCAGGAACGCGAGCTTGTTTTACTGTTTGTCCTAATCTATTGTGAGTGTCAGCTAAATATTTAGAATGTGGATGTGTAGACTACTTGTACATTACGTCTGTGGGACCTTATTAAACGGATTGCTGTGGCTTAAGCTAGTTGTAGCTTGTGGCGATGATGGGCGTGTGTGTGCAGGTGGATCGTTTCTCTTGCACCTAGCAATCTCTCAGCCACTCACCTGCAGTAGCCTGCACCTGCTGTTGTAATTATTGTGTGCCATAGGTAAACCATAGGGGTGCACCATAAGCCTGTGGATAATCTGGATGTAGCAGCTAATGCATTGCTATAGACTGCGCTGTGGGAGTTTTTGCTAGCTGAAAGAAACACCTATTTGCCAACATGAAAAACACCCACTCGCTTGCATATGGACACATCACTATTTCCCCAATGCTACTGTAACCGTAGAAACAGAGCTAATTAAAAAGATCAAGGTCATAATCACATAAATCACCTTAGAAAAAGCTGAGTGGTTTTCTAATCAATTTTAAAGTTGTCTCCCTGGAAATCAAGTGAAATCTTTAGTCTCTGCCATTCTTTCATAATTATTAATGGCATCTGTGTCTAGAATGCACTTCCATTAAGTTCAAATGAAGACTTCTCCCTGTTTGAGTATGTAACCCATTCAAGTAGGCCCGGTGGGTGTGTGAAATACTATCTCTCGTTGCTGATTGGCATTGAATGAGTTGGGCACTGGAAGGAGGAGGAGTTATTTTTAGAGAGTCAAAGGGTTGGATGTCTAGGGACAGATGTTATCTATATGTCAAACCTATCTTTGAGACATTTGCAGAGCCACATTTATTTCTATTCATTTCTATTTGTAAAAGTGATATTGCATGTTGAGTTGCAGGATGTATAAAACCTACAAAAAGTGTATAATATAAGAAGATCCTAATGGCATGTTATTTGTTCAATAATATATTCTATATAATAATAATAATAATAATAATAATAATAATAATAATAATAATATATATTTTCCTGTTGATGAGATGGTGTGTATACTTTATCTACAAGAACTGCATGTTATAGCCTCGCAATTCTTATTTCTATGGGCTTTTCCAGGGCATTCCTGTGCACTTAAAGTACTCCTCAGCACTTGTTTATAGATGGCAGCTTGTTTGAAAACCCGTGTGGACAGTGGTGAGAGCGTATATTTCCACAGTGTAATTTTTATAGCAATCCTTTAGAGTTCCGTCCGGGCTCTTCTTTAGCAGAAGCACCGATGCTTGACTAAATATTCAAATGAGCGCACAAGGGGAACGAAAGCAAAGCCTCTCTTGTAAAGAAGGGAACAGTCTGTGTTCTACTTCCTAATTGTTAACGAGGGGCAGAGTGCCAGAGCCGGAGGGCCAATGGGGCTAAAGTATGTTTGAGCGGAGCAGGGGTGGGTTGGCGGTGGCTGGCGATGGGGCTAGCATTGGGGATGCTGCCACTGAGGATGCGGGGGAGGGGGTTGGGGGGGTGGGGGACCCCTTAAACCCCTAGCTGGCTCCCCTTCCTCCCCCTTCTTCCTCCTCCTACCTGGTCCACAGAGCGACCGGCGCCGTCATTTGCTCCCGGGGCTCTAATGAGGGGGTTAGCCGCTTGTGCCACTTGCTAGCCAACCCCTTGGACGACGGTCGCCCACTGAGCCAGCCGATTCGGAGGGATGTCCGGCAACAACAACAAACAGGGAGAGAAGGAGGAGGAGGAGGAGGAGGAGGAGAAGGAGGAGATGGAGGGCACCGAGCTGATCTCACCTCCTCCTGCCCCCGAGGGCCGCGGAGAGGAGCGCCCCCAGGCGAAGGTGGTGCTGCTGCCAAACGGGCACCACTGCCAGCAGACAGAGTACCAGCCAGTGACCCGCAGCATCTTCCCCCTGTCCGCAGTCTCGCCGGCGGCCGAGCGGATCCGCTTCATGCTGGGGGACGGGGAGGACGACGGGCCTGCGCCCCCACAGCTCTTCACGGAGCTGGACGAGCTGCTCTCCGTGGACGGGCAGGAGATGGAGTGGAAGGAGACCGCCAGGTAAGAGACGCCACGATTTGGGAAGGTTGCGGGAGGAAGGGGGGAGTCAGGTCCTTCTTTAGTTGGGAGAGACGGGGGGGAAAGGGTGTTTAACTTCATAATCTTCTTTTTGTTTTGTTGTTGTTAACCTTTTAACCTTTAAACCTATAGAGTGTATATTTAAACCTATAGTTCTAAACCTTCTCTAGTTGGGGAAGAGGGGAGGGGGGCAGGGGGGGAATGGGTGTTTAACGTCATAACCTTCTTTTGGTTTTATTACTGTTAACCTTTAACCTCTAGGGTGGAGTGGATTAAAACTTGAATCGACCCGAGGGACAATTTGGCAACTGCTTTTATTTCGCTACTGTGCGTCTTGGCTAAGCGCACTCTTGCAGCGCTGCAGACCTACTGTGCTGCTCTAGAGACGCTGGCGGAGTCCAAGGTGCCAATTTACAGTAGCATTATGACGGCAACCGCATGTGTTAACTTGCAGCGACTTAGATTAGTTATTAAATGTGGAACTTTGAACAGGTGTTAATGAAATGTTAGCCATTGTATGGGCTGTGTAAAAAAAAAAAACAAAAAAAAAAAAAAAAAAAAAAATGCATACAAATCAAGGAAGAAAGGCAAACCTCTTTGGACAGTGCGTTGTTGAATGGACTAGCTTGGCCTGGGAAGAGAGCAGTGGGATGTGTCCACATCATTAGCACTCCGTGAATGGAGCTCAGCCAGGGAGACAGGGTCTCTACCCAGAACACAGTTCAAGGCCATAAATATGTTGATTTGTCGTGGTAGTGCCGTGCCTCCGGTCCAAAAGAACCATAAATAGTGACGACTCTTGCATTCACGTTGAATGTTGTTTTTTGTTTTTTTTTTTAGATGCGATTCTGCTCAAGAGATTCACTCTGGAAGTCAATCATACTATAAAAACAGCATGGATTGAGACATTGTACCATTCAGCGGTAGCCTCACTGGGCCTGACCGACCCATTACAGTCTGAATGAACGAGTGCTGGTTCCCAGCCAAATGCATTTGTTTAGCTACAATACTGGCCAAATGAACGTACTGGCACAGGATGGCTGGCTGCTCAGTATCACACAGTGTTCCTTATCCCACTTGCCATACAAACTTTTTCTGGCTTTGATCGATTTACCCTGAAAGAAGAGATGCCTTATTTCATTCAGTGCAGACAAACTTGCAATTGACAAGGTGATAATTCAGTTGTGAATTGTCTCTGGCCACTAGTAGCTTGTGGTAATGTAGCTGATTCAACCATCACTGTGATTAACTTGGGAATCTTTCATAGTGTAGCAGCAACCACATTGACATTGACCTATTTGACCTGTGGCTGAGCAGGCCTATGTTTCTGACATGTTGAACCTCAAAGGTTTGTCTGGGATGCGTTGGTGTGTGTTGGTTTATGCAGCAGTAGCCTATCATTAACACAAGACCAGTTAGCCACTTTACACTGCCACAGTCTTTGGCACCAATGATGTAATTTGGAAGCTTAGCTGAAGTGAGGCAAGACATTAAACCATTAAATAATAAAGTTTGACATTTTGCACCTCAGGCTCACACTGCAAGCTGTGACACCATGCATTCTCAGAGAAGTCCTAGTCCTGGCTGAAAGTTAGTAGAACGGGACAAGCGTCATTTTTTTATGTCCCATTCTGATGTAGGGCGTTTAGGAGTGTCTGACAACTGTTATAAATCTGCTATAAATACGGGCCCGTACTCTAACACGACTTATCGTAATGCATGACCATTGGGCGTGCATGCCGTGTCTTGTCCGTACACAAATGTTATGTCTACAATCATCACAAACACTCTGTCTGCCATGTCAAAAACTGACACAGAGAAACGCAGACGAGACAATTTACTCAATACTTCTACTGTTATTATAAGGGTGAAAACTATAATCAGCGGGCTAAGCATTCTTTGTCATATAAATAAAAGGCTCTCACAGCCTGCCAAGGGAATCCCCTATGCTAAAAGGGTGCGCCCCCTCCATTACAACAGCTCATCAGCTGGGTTCAAAATGGCCGTTTCTCTTAGACCTGCAAGCCGTTGGTTGACCTGTTTTAGCAATGTTTTAACAAAGGGAGAGGTGTTTTTGTTTTGACCTTGTTCAAATAGCAACAGTCTTCCTCCAGAATCCCATACCTCACATATTAACTACTTTTGACCACACCTTTAATATTTTAACATGGTTCATGTGCTGCATTTGTAGAAAAACATACAGTAAAATATGCCGTCACTTATATAGATGCTATTTTATCTTCTAGTAGATGAGCAAGCTCAATGATTCTATAATTATGGGTTGCATTTTCATAAGTGACAACAAGGTACACAGAACTTGCTCCATATCTGTCTACATTGCCATTTACTGTGCACACTTGGGACTTATCTGCACATGTATTGCATTGTTGTGGGAAGTTCCAAAGGTATGTTGTGCCTTAAAGTTATAAAAGTACAGCTGTTGTTGTTTCGCCATCCTATCTTAGTACACTATGGATAATATCAATAAAGCCTGAAATGTTTTAGGCTTTAGAAAAGGATTCATGCAAATAATTGATTGAGTTGCTGATAACAACAGTGCCATAGCCCAGTGTTCATTGAGCTTTTAGGGAGTTTGGGTTCAAGATGTTTGCATTATGTGCCACTTTTCTGCCAAATGAAAGCAAATTGGTTGGTGTGTTCCCAATATTTCCCCAAAATATAGTTGTCCGATTTGCTTAAAAATGCTCAAGACATTCTTCATCCCCTGCATACTCTGCAACATGGTTGTTGGTCTATTATCTTTGTTATTGTCTGTCTGTCTATCTATATTATCTGTCTTATCTGTCTTATCTGTCAGTATGTCTGTCTGCCTAGCATACTGTCTATATTATCTATCTTATTTATCTCATCTGTCTGTCTGTAGGTCTGTCTGCCTAGTGCATGTTTGTCTGTCTGTCTATATTTCTATCTTTCTGTCTGCATATCTATCTGTCTGTCTGTCTGTCTGTCTGTCTGTCTGTCTGTCTGTATCTATGTCTGTCTATGTCTGTCTGTATCTATGTCTGTCTATGTCTATCTGTACGTCTGTCTACCCACCCGCCCATCCTCTCAGCTCACCCAAGAGGCCAGTCATCCTAAGCAGTAGCATCATCTCCCTTGTGTCTGTCTGTCTGTCTGTCTGTCTGTCTGTCTGTCTGTCTGTGTGTGTGTCTGTCTGCGCACCCATCATCTCCCTTGTGTGCCGTCAGGTGGATCAAGTTCGAGGAGAAGGTGGAGAAAGGCGGGGAGCGCTGGAGCAAGCCCCACGTGGCCACGCTGTCCCTCCACAGCCTGTTTGAGCTGCGCATGTGCATCGAGAAGGGCAGCGTCCTGCTGGACCTGGAGGCGTTCACGCTGCCGCAGGTGGTCGGTAAGCCCTTCAGTCAGGTGTTTGTGTGTGTGCTACGTAAACCTAGCAGGAAACTAGAGCCCTTCAGTCAGGCGTTTGTGTGTGTGCTACGTAAA
>JAOEGT010061395.1:0-17553 GCA_025447795.1 Speoplatyrhinus poulsoni
CCCCTCCAGGATCCTTGCGAGAGTAAAGAGCTGGTCCGTTGTTCCACGACCAGGACGGAATCCGCATTGTTGTTCCTACCTTCTTCTTCTACTAAAACATGATGAGTCTTCATGTCAGTATAGTCATTCAGTATTACACAACAGGGTTTACATACTTGATATACTGTATACAAGGGTTGATATTACATATGAAGATTGGAATTTTGTGGCCATGCAGGTCAGTGAGGGTATTTATTTTAGTTTTGGTTTTGTCAACGTGTTTTTCAGTGTATTTCACTTGAACTTAATACAGTTGACTCCTTAACAAGAAATACTTTATCTACAGATAAGCTGTGATGATTCATAAAATGTCTTCTAGCAATGGATGTACTGTATCTTAACATGGTTTTTAATCATGGTAAGGACCATGTTATATGTCAAATTATGGAAATATACAAATTCACTTAGATAATGGAGACCTTTTGTTGTTAAAACTATACAGTCTATTAGCTTGCACACACAGTGGACTTACAGTAAAGTCTAGGTAGTTTCCATTAGCCTCGAGCATTATAGTACATTTGGTATAGTGTAATTAGACAGTAGCCTGAAGTCATCATGCTTCCATTTTCATTGGCCCAATACAGCAGGCTTCTTCCCATCCATCAAAGCAGATGTAGATAGATTTTTCACATCCTGTTCCCCCTCTACCTTCCTCTGTTCTCCTTCCTTTGATGCGCTTTTGTTAATTTTCTGTCCCCTTTTGGTTTGCCCACTGTGTCCATGCGCCCGCCTTCTCTGTTATAAGCCGAGGGAGCGTGATTTTCTGAAGACGTTGCGGTTGGTGAGTGCGGCAACAGCATGTGCGGTTGAGCAGCATGGAGACCCATTGGATGATGATAAGGGGGTATGTGTGGCCTGCCATCCACCCCTTGTAACAGACTAATGCAGATGTGTGTGCCGTGGTGATTAACAGGAGGGGGCGGGACGATTCCGCCACGGGATCAGTGACGTCGTGGTAAAGGTGTCACGTGGTTTCTCTAAGGTTGCTTTTCTTGCCAGCTGTTTTCTATGCAATGCTGTTTAGTGCCGCTGTTGTCGGGAAGGACGCACATCTGGAACATTCAGAATTGCCACTGATATCGATAATGCTATAGAAATGTGCATGGCTGCTCTAAAGACCCAGGGTCCTCATGCTGTTATGCTTAGCTAATTGGGTGATTTGGTATATGGCACTGGAAAAGTTGTTAACATAACACCAAGTGAATGACAGAATGTAGCCACATGGCTTGGGTCTTTATATTCATTTCAATAGCGTTATGCATCATTGAGCTCTGCAATCAAATCCCTTCAAACTTGTACAAACAAGGGCATTTTTCATCTGCTTCTCTGCGGTGTGTCGGCTAACACACCCATAGAAGGCTTCTCCATGAGATGTGTTGATTGACAGCACAGTAGAAGGTAGAGGTGACTGTCGTTTCTAATGGCTGTGATCTACTGCTGCTGGGTGACGTCTTATAATGCATTTTCCACCTCATTGCCTCCTGCTGGGGCCCTGTCATTGCCCACATGCATTCGTCTCTGGTGGTCGGCTACTTGTGCATGTCATGGCACTCTGCCAATGTGTTTAACTCAGGTTGAGTTTACCTCATATATTAACGAATGGTAGGCTTAGTTGTGAGAATCACAGCCACACACATTGTTAATTGGAATCATGTAGCAAAGCAACGTTGCTTACTTGTTTTCCAAACACATTTGTGTAACTGGTGAAAAATGTTCTGCGGCACAATGTGCACTTCATGTGCAGATTTTGCATTGTCCTATAGCAATGGCAAATTCTTGCTTTGGGTTTGCTTACAGTCAACCTCCCTTACCACAACAGCTTGATGGGTAAGAAAGTGTCAGCATGTCCTGTGCACTCAAATGTAGTTTAATTAAGTTATAATTAATCTATTCTGATGGTTAGAGCACATTGGGTTCCTATTTCCTCTTCCTACCCACAGCCTCGGGAGAAAGGTAGAATGCGATTCCATAGGCTCCAGAATGTGCAAATAGCACTGGACTACTTAAAAAGACGGCAGGTAAGAAGCATCTCATATGAACACATTCTCAAACACTTGATTGCCATGGTTTTCTATAATAAAATAAATAAAAAGGATTTTAATATTATTCTGATTTGTCATTAATTGATAAATGAACTAAACGAACAAACCATATTGCAGCTGTAACTTAAGATAGAAGAAGATATAGTATTATATACTCAAACTTCAAATGAACAGTTTTAATGAGCGACCACTTTTGAATTAGCCTCGTGAGACCATCCTGATCTTGCAAGCTACAGTTTTTTGAGAGAATCAGTCTGCATAGAATCATTTTGAATGTGTCTGAGTAGCAACTGAACTTTCCAATCAGCTTCGTGTTTTTTTGCTATACGGGCGTGGCTTTCCAATCAGCGTTGTGTTTATAGCTATACGGGCGTGGTTCAGGTGTGCCGACCACGGTGCCGACAGCGAAAACAACCAGATGATTCATCCAATCGAATGCCAAGTATTCTTTTGAAAGTGCAGCCATTCACAAACAGTTTCAATGTACGGCTCCCCAGATGGACTTGTGACAACAATTCCTCTGGCATGTCAGGTTACTTTTGAATACTATATATTAATAAAAGTAATTGCTTTGAATTTTAACTTGGAAACCGCAATTAAGTTTCCTTTTGTTTAGTTTATTTTAACTCTCAATCATGTTTGTCAAGTCACACTTGTCACACACAAATACATCAAATACTTTGGCACGTTTGAGCAGGTTGTCTAGACACGTACTACAGCATATTGTGCCATTGAACAGTCTTCATTTTAGCCCAGAGGAAATTACTCATAGTGAGCTGAATACCCAGACATGCCTTGAAAAGGTCAATGATTGAGTACTGTACACTTAAATTAATCCTCCATTTGTCTTTATGCCGCTGGAAATTATGCCACAGTATAAACAGACTACTTGTTAGATAGAATGGTACAGCATGCAATGTAATATGGTGATTATGAAAACATATTCATCATCCATAATATATTGCTAACAAAAGCAAGAAAATACATTAAGTCTTTTACGAGTTACAGTAGGCCGACTATGTCTCTCACTTCACTGTTTCTGGTCTAACTATATGCTTGTTTCATGCTTGAAGATCAGTAATAATGGCACTTCACTTAGCTAGCTGAACTAGGTGATGTGAATTCATACAGCTACATACTGGACGTAAAGCATTGTCAAATGTTTAATTGCCCTTTTAACAGAAATTCACTAACACAGACCAGCAATGATAGGCATGCTACTGTAAGAGCTTAGACTATCCTCCCTTCCGCTGTCCATTTCAGTACAGTATAACTGGGTGAGCTCTTGCCAGATGTGACATAAGCAAGCAGCCCAAGGAGCGAGACAAAGGATCCATAGAGTTGGACACAATGTAATTGTTATATTGTTTTACCACATTCCCGAGACATTCTCCTATAATGTCAGGAAAACCTCTTTTTGAGCCTACCCACAGATGAATTACTGAATTGATTCTATATGCAGCTATGCAATGTTGAAGTGATTTTTAACCTGGACCTTCTTTCTATTAATGAGGATATTTACTAAGTAGTTTATTAATTTATTAGGCACTAAAATGTGATAAATGTAACGTATGGTCAGTTTGATTTGTAATTATCTCAAAAAAACTGAAGTCTAGATTTTGTTTTTACCGGTAGTGCTGTTGTAGCCTTTCTCTGCCCGACTATGCTTTCAGATCAATTTATTTCGCTGAGATTACAGTATGGAAACCCTGATCACATTAGCGTTCGCACGGCCACACTGCTGGCGGCCCATCAGCGTGGTTTAGTGAGATGACGTTGAAGACAAGGGTGATTCAAAATTGTGGTAGAACACTTGTAGCAACGCTGATTGGTACAGCGCAATTGTTTCAAAATTAACCAGAGGTCTAGGCAAAGTAGGAGGATACGACTGCAGCTTGGCCAGACCTATTCACAAAAAATGAATATGGTCTGGTTACACACCAGGCTAGTGCTGTTTGCAAGCTTGCTGCTTTTACAACGGCTGGTGTCCCCCCTTGTGGCAGTTAGTGTTTTTGCAAGCAAATTGTTTTTTTACAGAAATAACAGAACTATATAAATAAAAGATAAGATACTTCAAATTTGTAATAATTACAATTTGCATAATCTAAATGTCTAAAATGGCACTTCTACAAGATTATAGATTCAAAATTACAGGGTGGTATTACACATTTTCTCTAATATACATTTTCAATTGTCAGTGTTTTTTTAATAATGAGCTCTAATAATATGCATAGTTGATGTTGATATGTATTTTGTTAAACATTGTTGTATTGTGTTTCTTGCAGGTCAAACTTGTAAATATCAGGAATGATGACATCACAGATGGTAACCCCAAATTGACCCTGGGATTGATTTGGACCATAATTCTGCACTTTCAGGTCAGAAACTTCAGATTATAAAATACTATTTTTTAAATGCTCATTCTTCATATAGTATGTTCTTCCTATATGTGGTTCATTGACCAATTTGATTTGAAGTACAGTGCAGATGACAGTACCTATAAACGCATACCAACTTTTACCACTAGGTGTCAATGTAGTGCACAATATCGTCCTTCTGAATAGTATTTTAATATAATCTACAGGAATTGCATAACTGATTTATTGTGCAAATATATAATAAAAAAAGTTATAATTTAGTAGTTGTGCTAACATCCATGCTTGTGATTCTAACATGTAGTGCCATCTACTGTATTTATATTTTTTAGGCTATATGCTATAGGCTATGTTTAACATCTAAAGCCTATAAATAAACACCCTCTATTAAAGATGGGCGTGTAATTGTTTGCATTTGCAGAATGTATGCTCTATGCATTTATTATAAAAATTGTGTAATCTTTTGCAAGTTTTTATTGTCAAAGTTATCAACATTATCCAGAGTAGACAATCAAGTTAAGATGTCTTGTTCGTGTTAAGTTATATTCTTATATTTGGTCTATCAATAGGTTGTGTATTGTCTGTTGAGGATATTGCTTATTATAAATCAGGGTAATTGGGGGAAGTTGTCATAGATAGTAACCCCATTATTTAAGTTTGTAGTTTTGTAGTCCAGGGCAAATTGTGACCACATGTCAAACAGTGAATTTGAATAGCCATGAATTGTGTCAATTGAATTGTGATTTATTAAAACCGTGTTAAAATGGGTAACTGAAATAACAAGAAAAGTAGAATTAATCATCTTTCTTGGACTCAAACCATGTCTGACAGCTAGCTTGGCTGATTAGCGCCCACACCTGTCCATGTCAGTCTCACGCAAGCCCTTTAGCATTTGATCCAGCAGCTATCGGCCTGCCTCATCTTGCCTGTCTGAGGCTAGCAGGGCATTCGGGATGGATTTGATGGGCTATTATCTATAGCGAGTGAACCTTTAGCTTCTTGTGCAAGATGTGCTCACAGTGGCAAGACGTGTGTGTGCTTAGCTCTGTGATTAGAACACATGCTCATTGCATGTTGAGGTGTGGCACACACCACATGCAAACACATACACATGACCACAGGTGTGTTCTTCATAGCTTGTTTGGTGCTTGTGGTTTTGGCATGTGTCTACTTACATTGATCAGTTTGGATTAACGTGTTGTTTTCCTCACGATTGTATAACATGATGCATTTGCTACACTGGTCCATGTTAAAAGTTCATACCTATACAATACAGTTCATACAATAAGTGTCATCCCTCTATGTCCTAGGTATTGGTAGTAGAGTAGAATTAAATGCTGTCTGTGTTACTGTGGCTAGCAGCTGTCATTGGCATTGATATATTGTAAGAGCCTACAGGCCAATACAGTAGTTATTTTTTGTTGGACTTTGCAGTGCAATAACCTTGTATTATTTCCACCGTGTTTTTATATGCTGAGTCACATGACCTCTGTTCAGAGGAATGGCCCTTTGACGTGTCATGCTGTTGATTAGGTCAGATAAGAGTGTTTGTTTATACCATTGGGCTTAAGCTCCATTACAGGCTCTGCTAGTGTATGTAAGCTTATTAATAGACAAAGTGAACGCAATGATAGGTAATGATTTTACAAGGGCGTTATGACAGGCTGGCCCTCCTTGTCTGCTTTATGCAGCTTGTCAGTACAGCCACATTTGATGAGCCAAGTTTAACCGGCACAGGATGTCATATTTCTTAGTTTGTCCATTTGTTGCCATCCCTGCCCCCTCAGATATGTGGTCATTACAGACACACGGTCAGGCGGAGACGTGGTGCGCTTGTGTTTACAGTACAGCCCAAAACAGGGCTATCTGTCACTCTCATTCTTGCTCAGCTGGTTTGTGCATGTATGGTGTTTGCAGTAGATTAGCCAAGCAATAAAAATGTTTCAAAGGTCAAGTAGGATTCCAGTGACGGTGGTGACATCCACATGGCCAGAAAGAGAAACCCAGAGACAGAGAGAGAGCATTAGTGTGAATGAGCAGAGGAACGCTCATCTGTTTTTGTGAGAGACAACGATAAAGAAGCCACAGGTCGACTCGCCCGTTGAGTGTGGAGCACAAGGTTAAGACAGTTGGATGCCACATAGTTCTCTTCAGCTGTTAATGAAATATGACTTTCTCTGAACGAGAGAGGAGATTTGGATCGTCGGGCTGCTGTCTGAAAACAACATTTGCAGCTGACCTCAGTACATGAAGAAATGAGTGTATGACTGACCACCATGGGCAACACCTGTGGCTGCGTACATGTCCCAAAAGAGGAATGCTACGTGGACCCCACAAAATCCCCTCTTGGCACCGAATCAAAGAAGCACAGAGGTCGACGCTACTTCCAAAGGAAGAAGAGGAAGTCCAAATCGTTTCAGCCGGTGGAACTGTTTGCAACCCTCGGAAGGGATACTGTTATTATGGGCGACATCCTGAGGGATGCGGACCTTCAGGACGTCCGAGAGAGGAACCCACCAGCATATAGGGAAGGAGCATCAAATGCAGAGATGCTTGGAGCCAGTCAAGATGTCGTAAGCAAAGGGGGCTTCATTGGGGAGGTGCCAATAGATCTTTTTAGACCGCCAAGTGCTGAATCTCCTGGGAAAACGCTATCATCTAAGTTGGGAGGGATTTCTCCAGGCCATACGTGGAGTCATAAGAGCTGGTCTACCGTAGAAGAAACGCTCCATAGCAATACCACGGCCTCTAGGAGTATCGCAGCTAAGGACGGTCTTCTCGGTAAAACGCTCCTGCAGCGACAGTTGAGACGGGCTGTGAGCTTTGGAGCAGTGGAGCACACGCTACGATCCCTGAGAGGGAACGAGCGACCTGGCAGCGAGCAGACCTTCTCCGAAAGGATATGGAGCACTCAAATATACAAGAGGGGAAGAAGGAGGTCCCACACATGTTGTGATTACGTACAACCACTCCCAGCTCCTGCCAAATTGTTTTCTGGCCAGCGTGAGGTAAACCAAGTGCTCCTTATTTATGGACACAGCAGGTGTGCTGCATTTTTATGTGGAGGTCATTAGTGTCATTAGAAGCCTGCGATGTGTTTCAATTTGTGTATTGAATGTGTGTTTAGTGGATGCCGGTGGCATTTTAGTGTGAAGAAGTTGGTTGTGGACAACCAACTACCATGTAGTCCCTTTTTAAAATAACAAATATATGTATTTCATCATTACACAACTAATGGAGACTGTTGTTATGGTACAGTGCATGCCCTTGCTTTGGTACAAAGTTTCAAACCAAGGACATGGTGAAATATAATAACAGTATATTCAGATTCTTGGCTGTCTTTTTTTGTTACTTTCATTTCATACTGCGAGGAGAAAAAGCTGCTTATCTTGTAGGCCTATCATTTTTCAGGACACATTGCTAGCATTATTGCAGGATCTATTGAAGAGTTTACAGTATGTTCATGGCAGCAGTGTGGCCAGTGACTTAATGTATTTCAGTTTTACATTAGTAATATTGGTAACAGTTGTGTGAATGCGTTCATGTGTACCACTTTTATACAGTAGTTATCCTAGTCAGCATTCGTGAATGTTACTTGTTCTGTGCTCTTAAAATGTGCCAAATATTTGTTGAATTGAAATGTTGGTTTTAGGTCCTATTTCAATTACATTTTAGCCAACCCTTTGGTGTTGCTGTCTTGTCAAGATTCCAACATTATACATGATAGTGCATATTGTAATATAATGTATAGCAGAAATGCTCAAGTACATTTATGTCTGATGTAGTAGGTCTCTAACACCCTCTACCATGCGTGATATCAATGAATATTGCTATGCTAACAGTATTCTCTTTGCGTGGCAACAGATCTCAGAGATCCATGTGTTTGGAGAGTCTGAGGACATGACAGCCAAAGATAGGCTTTTGCTCTGGTCCAAGCAGATGACAGATGGCTATGTGGGAGTACGTTGTGACAACTTTACCACCTCTTGGAGGGACGGCAGGCTATTTAACGCTATCATTCATAAATACAGGTACTGCTCCATGCACATATACTCATTAACTACAATGGACGCTGATACTGTATGACGTGTGCAAAAATAATTTTCTACTCAGTAGATGCTATGAAACTTCTCAAATAAAGTTACTTAATGACTGTAATATGTATCTAGTCTACAATGTCTACACTGTGTGTCCACTCAAATGTGTTGGCAATAATGTCATACAGGTACAGTATTTTTCTCTGCAGCCTGGAATGAATGTATTGCTCAGGAGGAATTTCCTGAACTGTATGCAGCTAATGTGCATGCTTTTGGAAGCTCATTCACATGTATGTCATTCAATCAGATATACTGTAGAGCAGCAGCGGGCTGTGCATTTTACACCTAGGCCTTTAGTGCTGTACTACCTGAATCAACCCATGCCAAAAATACCATTATTATGATGTCATGGTTAGATATTAATAATAATATTACACATACAGTAAACACTGTTTAACTTGCTGTTGCACCACAGACAGATCTCTTATGTAGCAAGAATGATATGATACAATCGACCAGTATTTTCAACATTTCCTTATTTTTCTTCACCTTTTCATTGTGGAGTTCTGTTTCCCAGCGCACTTTTTCATGCTTTGCTTTGGTGTGTCGCTGCTGCCTTGGCTAGACAAATCACGTTTGCAAACCCAGTGTGGCCCCAAAGTCGATTAGTTGCAAATAACAGCCGTTCCCAGCAATACAATTTGCAGTGTTCCTCAGAGGATGTTAGCCAAGGGTACCGCTTGTAGTTACTGGGTTGAAAGTGGCGGACAAACCCTTTCCCCGGCTGGACAAGCTTCAGATTGCAGCTTCTCTTGAAAATCCCATCTTGATAATGGCTTTGTAATTATATACCAGTGACCAGAACAATGTCTTCTCCTCTGTCAGCCATAATATGTTGAAAAAATACATATTTTACCTTGTGCAGCTTGCTATATATGTAGTTTTGCTAGCACAGTCTTACAGTCTATGACCATCCAATCAAAGGACGTGAAAATGCAGACATTATTGTACTGCTGCTAAATGGCTCCGGTGTCGCCAACTCAAAATCTGATTGTTTAAAGCAACAGTTTCACTCCTATTTAGATTAAGTGTGTGTGTATGTGTGTGTGTGTGTGTGTGTATATATATATATATACACACACACACACAGCAGAGAAGGCCTGGCTGGCCCTGACAGCCCACGATTGCTGTAGATGTAGTTCGTGCAGTGGGATGAGACTACAGCATTTTTATGCTAAGAATTGCGTGATCAATTAAAAATCACTAGTGGCCAATATAATGTTTCCCTGTCTTTCTCTCTCTGATAGACCCGACCTGGTTGATATGAGCCGTGTATCGACTCAGAACAACCGGTCTAATTTAGAGCAGGCCTTCTGTGTGGCCGAACAACTGGGTGTGGCCCGCCTGTTGGACCCCGAGGGTGAGCATCCAATCGAGATCTCCCAGTCGGCACGTCGCCGTTCTTAAGATGTAAGACGTATATTAAAGGTTGTTTTTCTTTTTTCTGCTTTGTCATCAGACGTAGACGTTCAGTCGCCTGATGAGAAATCCGTCATCACGTACGTCTCCACACTGTTTGACGCCTTTCCCAAAGTGCCCGACGGTTTTGACGGGATTAGTGCTACTGTGAGTATAGGTCCAACTATAACAGAGCTGTAGCTCGGCTCTAAGTCGTGCCTAGCAATGTTTCAACCATATACAGTGTGCTGGAGTTGACCGTTGAAAAGGCAAATAAGGAGTGTGTCAATTTTGAATGTGCTTAGATAATTGGTTTGTTATATGAATTACTTCTAGCTCATAAGGGAGCGTGATTACAGCTGCCGATGTGTGCTCTGAACAGGATGTGGACATCAAATGGATAGAGTACCAGAACATGATCAAATACCTCAGCCAGTGGATCCAACACAATGTGATTGTAATGTCTGACAAAGCATTCCCTAACAACCCTGTGGAAATCAAGGTAGGGGCCTAAATTAAGTGAAGATTTTACCTTTTTTAATTTGGTTTTCACCCCCTTCTTTTTATGAATGCCTTAGTGACCTTGTACCATTCTTATAGTGTATTGATCTTAGTAGCCAAGAGCCATACTGAACACTCTCTATTGTATTTCTACCTTGTTTGAATATTGATAAACGTGAGAGAGCAGCTTTCATTTCCTTTTAAATAAGTAATTTCGCTAATGGGCAATATGAGAAAGTGAATGATCAGTATAGGTTGAGTACTAATGCATCATCATGATGCTGAATTATCTTGTTTTTTTGTTACATTTTCGATTGTCATTCACAGGCACTTTACACACAGTATTTACAATTTAAAGAACATGAAATTCTGCTGAAGGAGAATGAGAAGACTAAAATTAAACATCTTTATCGGATGCTGGAGGTATGTTGACACAGCGAGCAAACATTTGCCTGTAATAGCTCGTACACTGATTAAAAGATGATTTAGAGAGTTCCCTCTATTCAATACAACATAGTTATTGCTTGTATAACTGCGGTTGTGTGTGTGTGTGTGTGTGTGTGTGTGTGTGTGTGTGTGTGTGTGTGTTAATGGCAGGTCTGGATTGAGTTTGGACGTATCCAGCTGCCACCAGGACATCATCCTAATGATGTGGAGAAGGAATGGGGTAAACTGATCGTGGCTATGCTGGAGAGGGAGAGAAGCCTCCGGCCAGAGGTAGAAAGGTATGTGGAATTATTTTTCCTGCTGCGGCTAGACTTTTTCATACTTTTTAATTTTTTTCTCTAAACCGCAAATCCCAAGTGATCCAAATTGAGTGTTTATTTGTTAATAAATGGTCATTTACTTTTATGGATGCAAAGTAAACATTTTTCACTGTTTCCTCATTAATTATCAGTTTAAAAACCCCATTAGTCATCATTTTCAAGAATGCACCCTGCAAAATATAATAGTGTTTGTTTGATAACCTGCATTGTTGTGTTTTGCAAAATCTGTAAAATATGTAGTTAAAAGTAGTCATTTGAACTTGCTATTTATTCTATTCTGTGGGAGAACGTCTGTCACACAATCATCTTAGAGTAATACACATGAGTAGTAAAGATTATGAGCTTTTCATTGTTCAAAGCAAAATATGTGAAATAGATTTACGACCTTAGCATATAAATATATCTATGAGGCTTGATATATTAAATGATCTGGGTAATTAGTTCTTGGTAAGGCACTCGCAGATTAATCTGGTTCTCTGTGTGTTTTACAGATTGTTACAAATGGTTGTGCTTATGGGTTATGCATTGTTAGTATGCTGTATTTCTCAAGCAAATGGCATTGCTTGGGACTGCTTTAGTGTTGGCCGTGCCATGCTAGCATATCCAATCTTGTTTCTGTGTAACTTAATGAAAGAAAGCAGTATGAGGAGGATGTTGGCAGAAAAAGAAACGGTTTGGCTGTGCATTCCAAAAACTCAATACCTGCAGAAGTGTACTGCCCCAACCTGTAGCGGAGTGTCAGCTTTAATATATGAAGGATGCCACAAGCTTTTTATTCCCTAGGGCAGCATATTCTGTCAGGGTGGGTTCAAATATACAATCCCCTCTTATAGCCATGTGTGGACTTGTAGGACACTATAAATTCAAGCAGTTGAAAACGCTGCCGCCAGATGAATTTTGGAGAGTTAAGCCAAGCGTGCGGACAGTGTCCGATGCCGCTTGATCGAAATAAATGCAGGCTCAGTGGCGTAGCGGTGACGACTCTTCACTGGAATTGCTTAGTGATCTGCCATGCACAGTAACCTGGCGTATTTGAGTGGCGTCTCGTCGGTTAGCAATAGTACACTAACCAGCATGGGCTCTGCAGAGAACATCCTCATTGGACATTCCACAGAGCCTTTACTGACAAGCAGCCCAGTGTTTCTCAATAACAACTCTCTCTACAGGTGAGGGTGTATTGCACAGGCCAGAACTTTTTATGTCGTCCTGTTTTTATACTTTTTAACTGATGTTGTCTTTTTAGACTTGAGATGTTGCAGCAGATTGCTCACAGAGTCCAGCGGGATTGTGTAAATGGTGAAGACAAGCTGGCATTGGCTAGAACAGCCCTGCAGTCTGTAAGTGTGATGAGAAGAACGTGATTTTATACACAAACAAAACTCCATTTACTCTTTATTACATTGTTTTCCTAATGACTCATCGCATTATTTTCCTGTTGCTAAGGATGCAAAGCGTCTTGAGTCTGGCATTCAGTTCACGAATGAGGCTGAGATTGCTGCCTACCTTTTGGAATGTGAGAATATTCTCAGACAGCAAGTGGTGGACATCCAAATTCTTATGGATGGGAAATTCCCATTTGCAGATCAGCTTGTACAAAAGTACGCGGTATATATATATTTGCAAAAGCAATACAACACAGTCCAAAAACAACAATATTGTCCTGTACCTAATGTGGTATTGCTCTTGCTGTTCACCCGCAGGGTATCAAAGCTGCGCGATGACCTCCTAACCATGAGAATGGAGTGTTCCTCCATGTACAGTCAAGGCCGGACGTTGTCCACCGAGCAAACCAAGATGATGATCTCAGGCATCACTCAGAGCTTAAACTCAGGTTTCTCCTCAAACATGAACGCTGGCCTCACGCCAGTCCTCACCCCTGCGCTCACCCCGGGGGCGCTGGTCACCCCTGGCTCCCCGTACATCTCCGGCCTTACCCCGGCCTCGACCCCGGGGCTCCAGCCCCTCTCCATCCAGAGCTACATGGGGGGTGGAGGGGGCTTGGACCCAGCCTCCCTCAAGCAACTCAAACACATGCACATCCGCAAGCCGCTGGGCAAGTCGTCGCAGGACCCCAACATGACCGAGGAGGAGGTCAATATGAACTTTGTCCAGGACTTACTCAACTGGGTGGAGGAGATGCAGGTGAGAGCGCTGTAACCTTCTGGAACAAGCTTATCTTGTGTGCTTCATCTAGTTGTAGATAATTATCCATACTTGTTTTTGTGTTCCAAAGGTTCAGATGGAGCGCCCGGAGTGGGGATCTGATTTGCCAAGTGTGGAAACACAGTTGGACAATTTCAAAAGCGTACATAGAGCTATTGAAGATTTTCAAATGAGTCTCAAAGAAGCCAAACTTTGTGAGGTAAGCATCTGCAGTTTCACACAATGCTAACTATATAATTAGTCTTAAATGTAGCAGAAGATTCCCAAACATAATCATTCATATTCTGTGCTGCCAGATTCAGATGACCAACCCTTTAAAGCAAGCCTATTCTGAGAAACTGAACAAACTAGAGACCCAGTATGAAAAGCTACTGGTAAGATAATGAAATAATGTCATATTTATATTACATTGTTATTATTCCTGGGTGTCACGCTGTTATTGCTCTTGATTCCTGCCAGCATGTTTCAAGAGAGCGGCAGAGCCACCTGGAAAGTCTGCATGACTTTGTATCGCGAGCGACCAGGGAGCTAATCTGGTTGAACGAGAAGGAAGAGGAGGAGGTGGCCTTCGACTGGAGCGACCGCAACAGCTGCATCTATAAGAAGAGAGACTACCACGCTGTAATACATGTTCCTTTAAAGTGAATGATGATTTGATCTTACACCTTCAGCAGGTGCTGTCGGCTCATGATAAATATCACAAGTCTTTGATTTGTGTCTGGAACTGCCGTCGGTGTGGGACAACCATTTGCTCACAACAACAACAACATGTTTGTAACATGTAACTGGTTTCAACAACGAGTGCTTAGTGGCTTGCACTCATCTCTACTCCCCCTCTACACGTTTCACATGCTACTCATGCACAATAATTGTCGAAACATAAACAGTGAGCTAGGGCAGAAGTGTGTGTAGCTCTTGAACCAAACTTTACCCAAGAAAATAAAGCGATCCACTCAGTTAATTTGATGTTTACTGTATATTGTTTCAATAAGATGCTTTTCAGCGATATGATTTGCCGATATAGCATGTATAAAAAATACTGCATGCTATATAACACTATGCACTACAAATGATTGTGTTTTAGAAAAAAGGAGCGGCTGGTTTTATGCCATGTGTGAATGCCAGGAATAATTTCTCTCAACAGGATCTGATGAGAGAGCTGGATGAAAAAGAGGAGGTGATCAAGTCTGTGCAGGACAAAGCAGAAAGCCTTCTGTTGGAGAACCACCCTGCCAGGTTAACTATTGAGGTGAACAATGTTTCTGTATGTGCTCCTCTGTCTGAATAATGTTATTGTATTGGTTGAACTTCACAATATTTGTTGTTGGAACATGTTTATCTGGTTCGTTGTTTTAGACTGCTTTCACAGACAGACTTTCATCAGTCCAGTATCATATAGTGGTTTACCCTGTTTGCCATCCAGGCGTACAGAGCCGCCATGCAGACCCAGTGGAGCTGGATATTACAGCTCTGCTCCTGTGTGGAGCAGCATCTCAAGCAGAACACGGCCTATTTTGAGGTGGGCCAGCGACGCACGCCCCTTCGATCAATCCGGTAAATGTCCGTCTGCCGCATGGTAATTATTCTCCCATGCATTTTCCCCCGTGCAGTTTTACATTGAAGCCAAAGAGTCCACGGACTACCTGAAGAGTCTACAAGACGTCATTCAGAGGAAGTACAGCTGTGACCGCACCAGCAGCCTGCACAAGCTGGAGGACCTCACGCAGGAGTCCATGGTGAGCTGTTAGAGCCTATAGGTGGGAAGGAAAGGGTGGGGGGAAACAAAACGACAATGATGATCCAGGTGTTCTGGGTGGTGCGGTGTGTCCATAGGACGAAAAGGAGCAACTCCTTCAGTACCGTAGCACCGTGGCCGGGATAGTGGGCCGGGCCAGAACCGTCGTTCAGCTCAAGCCCAGGAACCCGGACAACCCCGTGAGGTCTTCCATCCCCGTCAAAGCCATCTGCGACTATCGTCAAATCGAGGTAGAGCTCTCTGCCTTTGCTGTGTTGTGTTCTTCTACATTCAACCAGCTGGAATAGCAGAGCACTGTCTGCTCTTCCCAGATAACCATCTATAAGGAGGACGAGTGTGTACTGGCCAGTAACTCTCACCGGGCCAAGTGGAAGGTGATCAACCCAGGGGGGAACGAGGCTATGGTGCCGTCTGTTTGCTTCACCGTTCCACCGCCTAATAAGGAGGCCGTTGACATGGCTGGCAGGTGGGTAGAGGACACACACACACACACACACACACAAGCGTTGGTGACCTCGCCTTGACTGGATGAGTCAGCTATGCCTATTTGTTCCCCTGCAGGATTGAGCAGCTGTACCAGAATGTTCTGACGCTGTGGCACCATTCCCACATCAACATGAAGAGCGTGGTGTCGTGGAATTACCTCATGGCTGACATCCGCACCATCCGCAACTGGAACGTAGCCTCTGTAGGTTTTATTGTTCCCCTCTGATGCCAGTTTCTAAGCTTTAGTGGCCATTCATTTGCAAGGCGATGTCAAGATAACTGTTTTTGTTGGGCAATATATTGTCCCAGAAAGAATTGCGATAAATGATAATATTGTAATTTCAAGAGCATTTTATGCCACTGATATAATGATAATATAATAATATAATAGCATAATTATGCAGTAAGGCTTCACTCTTATACATTCTTAAACTCTAAACACAATGACAATAGAGTCCAGTTAGTAGTTAATGTATGGTCAATTTCTAATCTTCAGACATTAATTTCACAAGAATTTTGTTGATAAAATAAGAGGTAAAAGTCAAGGGTGGAATGAAAAATCCAACAACTATGTTAAACCAGAAAAACACCTATTAAAACATTGAGGAACATTTCTTTCACCTGTCGCTGTCCGCTCTGTGTGAATGTGTGTGTGTGGAGCGCTGTGTGCACACAATGGCTAATATGTCAGCAAAACGTGCCAGTACAGCAGGCAATAATATTGATGTCTGAAAAATGTACGTCGTCATATCTATGTATCGTTCGATAAATCGATATAGTAATTATCGTGACAGGCCCATTAGACAGTCCATGGTGATTATGGGGAATGGGCAAATAATGAGCGTACGTGACGAAAGACATTGTGTTCTCTTGCTCCCTGCAGATTAAGACCATGCTACCGGGCGAGCATCAGCAGGTTCTAAGCAACCTGCAGTCCCACTTTGAAGACTTCCTGGAAGACCGCTCTGAGTCGGAGGTGTTCACTGTGGCAGACTGTGCCCAGCTGGAGAGGGAGGTGGCGGCCTGTAAGGAGTATTACGAGGAGCTGCTCCGATCTGCTGAGAGAGGCAAGGATAAGCTCCTGCCGCTATAGAAACCAGGGGGCCTTTAGGCATACAGTCCATGCCACACGTTGAGGGTAGCACAGATAAGCTCTTTGAAGCACGTTGGCACAACATCAATACCTTTTGGATTAAACCCTACTGTGTGTTATGTCTGCACCTTTCAACCAGAAAATGTTTCAATAACATTCTGCTAATTTGTGCAATTCAGCCATAGCCTGGTGTTCCACTGTTTTGATGATGCCACCTAGTGGTGTGAATTGTAACCTGCAGTGACGAGTCGTATTTTAGACTTTATTTTTAAAGTTCAGTGGTCTCAGATACATCTGATCTTCCCCCAAACTGCTGTCGGGTGAGCAGAAGAGCGAGAGGAGTCTGCGTACAACCATTACATCTCGGAGGTCCGCAACTTCCGAATGCACCTGGAGGGTCACGAGGAGCACCTGATCAGGCACATCCGCACTCCCCTGGACAGAGACGACCTGGAGCGGTCTCTCCAGCGCATCGCGGAGCATGAGGTACACACCTAGCGTAGCATACGATGTCTGTTCATGAGATGTGCTACGCTTGCTACGCGGTCCCATTGCTGCACTGATGTGCCTGCAGAGGAAAACGGTAGAGCTGGACCAACTGAAACAGGACCTGGAGGCCATGAGGGAGAAGTGTGAGGTGTTCCTGAGGCAGGCCGCAGCTTCATCGTGTGTTCCGACCCTTTCCTCTGAGCTCAGCGTCCTCCTGCAGAGTATGAACCAAGTGTCCTCCATGTCTACCATCTACATGGACAAGTAAGAAGACCTACACACAGAACGACAGCCGAGACATATTGCTGACGCCTCTCTGATTTTTGTGAACGAATGTCAACTTGTTG
>JAOEGT010061406.1:0-17550 GCA_025447795.1 Speoplatyrhinus poulsoni
ATGAAAAGATATGCTCACATATTTGCAAATATGTGAGGGGTGTACTCACTTTTGTGAGATACTGTATATATATATATCATCGTCGTTGTCCAACGCGCCATCAGGGAACTATTAAAGTCTAAAACTCGACCTTGTTCTCCTTCGTCAAAATGTTTGTCTCTTTGCTTTGCTATGTATGTACTGTATATACAGCCGGAAAGAATTAAGTGACCACTTCAGCAGTTTCTCAGATTTTTACTACTTATACATTTTTAGATTTTACTTGCATGTAATATATGTATTTTTAGATTTTGTATTTATAGATTTTTTTCTATTTATGTTGTATTCTTTTACATTTATATTTTAAAATGTATATAGTGGTCACTTAATCTTTTCCGCAGCTGTATGTTTGTGTGTGTGTTTAAATATACGTGTGTGTGTGTGTGTGTGTGTGTGTGTGTGTGTGTGTGTGTTAATAAAAACAATTCAATTCATTTTTACACACATATCATTTTACACATGAAAAACAAATACCTGTATTAGTTTTTCTGAATTATTTTCTGAATTTGAATGCTTTTTTTTTTTTTTTAAACAATTGTATAATTTAAATAATTAAAAACAGCTAATAGTATGATATTACAGTATAATATGTATAATATTATATAAGTAACTCAAAATATTTTACTTATTTCAGGTTGTGTACTTGTTCGTTGATTGAATTTTGTTTTATTTTGAAATAGAAAAAGTAAAACAAAAACACAATACGTTATTTAAAATGCCTTAATACTCTGTCCTTACTTTTATTCTTTTTTTTTTTTTTTTTACAGCAAACTGTCAAACAACAGGAATATAATTTCCATTAGTTCAAAATACAGAATTTGGATAGAAATAAATAAATCCATATGATCTGGCCCGTTAGCTTGGTTTAGCCAGGTTAGAGCTCTGGTTATGCTCAGAGAACCGCTGGTTTACAGATTCATCGGTTGATGACGGCCGCTCTTTTTCAAATGGAGAAGCACCCTGCCTCCTGTTGATGTGCAAACACAAAGCAGGGAGTAAAACAGTCCCTGTGCGAACTTTGCTCCGCGGCGTCATGTGCCGTCTGTGTGTCTGCGGCCTTGGCAAGTAATTCACCTCACCGCGGAGACAAAGCATTCACAGCGGCGCTGCCACAGGACAAATCACAGCATCAACAGTCTGTGTTGTGTAGGTGCGTTTGCTGCCACCGCAGCTACAGCCAGCGGATGCTTAAGTAGCGCCTTGATAGGCTGTGGAGCCAACAGGTCCACACACTCTCCAGCGGGGGCTAATCTATCTGGTTACTCAGTGTGTGCGTGTGTCTGTATCACACCTCGCCCCAACATATATAAACGCACACTCCTATGTCTGCGGCTTTGCAGGCTGGCGGGGTTTGTCTCGCGCTGACGCTGAGAAACGACTACAGCGCGCGTCGTACAATTTAACATCAAGCAGGCCTGCTTACAGTATTATGGCAGCTTGTTAGCATTAATGGAACAGATAATGGCGCAAGGTGCCGAGATTCCCTTTGATAGAAATTGAAGATGTCCCTGAAATATCTTTTTATGGAGTGCTAAATGCCGCTCCGGTGCGGTGCACGGGCGCGTGCGTGCTTGTGATGGAATTGACAGGAACACTACACAATTTTAATTATGCTGTCAGTGAACCTGTGTTTCATCTACACCTCCAGGCATATTTCTTTCAAGGTGTCGTACAAAGGTTAAAAGATGGCTAATCATTGCATTTGTACATGCTAACATCTTCATGTGCACTTGGTATATGCAGTATGCAGCCCCAGTATAATGATTTTATAATGATCTTTCTCTTAGAATGTACATGTGCACGCACACACACACACACACACACACAGATTATGTATGACGTCAGTCATACCCAATATCTACACAATTTTACAATTGATTTTCACTGTATATGTCTTACAATACAAAAGATAAAAGGATTTTTTTTTTTATTGCCTGGGTACATTAAATGTGACCCATGCTTTACAGTTTAGTTAAGACAAGTTAAGGCAAAGGCTTTAAAGAGAAAAAAAAAAGTCTAAAAATAATAAAACACAGACCAAATTAAAGTGAATGCTGCCTGCGATAGACCAGATGACAGCCATCATCACGTCGCTTCATACGTGACAGATGTGGCCAAAAATACAAATATATTTTAGCTAAGAGGCAACAATGGAAGTGCATAAATTAGGAAATTAGACAGAGTGTCCCGGCTATTCCACATCAGACAAGCAATGTCTGATAGTCTGTAGATCTTTGGTGAATATACATGCAGGCAGGGTCTGTATATCTGAGGCTATACAGCACCCTCGCGTGCATACCAGGGAGTCTTGGTGAAGTTAGTGGGTACAAGGGTATATAACCATCCATAAAAAGACATGTACTGTTGACTAATAACTGGAATGAACATATACGCATAGTGCTGACATTCTGATAAGGTTTATAAATGCCTTATGCATTTTTTAAAACCTGATTCCTGAACAATTGTTATTATTGTTTTTCTGCATGTCTTTATTTGTTTATGGGAAGCATGATTGTGCATGTATTCCCTCTCTGTAAAGAACTTTGAGCTGCAATTCTGTATGAAAAGTGCTATACAAATATATTATTATCATCAGACAACGATTGTTGATGCCTTAAATACAAAAGCCTAAAATAGGGATGCAGTTGTGTGAGCGAAGAGGAGGTTGGCATTATGTTTTGAACAGCTGAAGTTAGATTGACATCCGTGCTTTTGTGAGGACTTCCAAGAACATGCTTCTTCAGATATTGTACACGTGCTGCCAAAACTGTGGTCTGAGACGAGAGAAAACCATCTGGAGGAAGGTTTTTAGCTAAGCGCGCCATATTCTCTCACTTTGTTCCCGTAATGTTAAATTGACTGTCCGCCCCGATGCAAATCAGCGGCTGCTTCACCTGCCTACCTTGTTTCATTTGCGGTTGCCGGTGTGATTTACTCTGACTTACGCTGCGGCCTGCCAAAATGAGAAAGTTGTGCTTCTGTCCCTGCCCGTCTCCGCATCACGTCACCCGTCCATCCACAAACCGCTGTCCTGTCTGTGTGGGTGTGTGTGTGGCCCGCGCTCTTAATGGAGCAGGTGGCAGGTTGTACAACACGGGGTGATGTGCAGGAATGATCCTTTTAACCTCTCTGCTCGTCATCTGCACCCTGAAATCGGATGCTGCGTGCGTGCTTGTGCATTTGTGTGCGTGTGCGCGTGCGTGCATTTGCGTGTGCGTGTGTGTGTGTGTGTGTGTGTGTGTGTGTGTGTGTTTGTGTCACAAAGTTTTCTTATGTCAACTTTGAGCATGTGTGAGCGTTGTCGTTGAGGACGTCAGCCCCAGACTGGGGATGGGGGGGCAAGGCACCCTGTCTGCCCACATCTCGTCTCTTCCCTGGCCCTCGCCCGCTATCTGGCCCCTCCCACCCCCTTCACCCTCCCATCGAACAACACCCCCACGCTCCAGCAAGCGGATCAAGTCACATCTCTGTGTCTGGTCTACCTGACTCTCTCCCTCGCACCCTCTCTCCCTCCCTCCTTCGAACATCAATAACCTGCCATCATCGGCCGCTCACGCAGGCTTGTCACATGGATGTGACTGTTGCCGTGACAATGGTGATGCATCTCCCCACCCCGCCCCCCCCCCACATTAAGATAGATATGGAGACATTGAGCACAGATGTCCATGTGTCTTACACTTAAATAAACCCGTATAACACACACACACACACACACACACATTAGGTTTGGTTTGAAGCACTGGGCCACAAGAGGAGACATGTAGCGTACATCTACACCAAAGATGTTATAATGATGCACAAAGCGTTGTGATGCATTTCAATGGAGCATAAATGGTCTCTTAAGTGGGCGTGTCACTGACGAAATTTTGCTGTGGAGGCTGTGTGAAGGCATCTAAATCTGCCACGCGTGGCCTGAAACAAAACACATTTGTCTCATATCAGTTCGCTGCAGAAGTACAGTTGTGGCCTCAGATTGATCGTAGGTACTTGTGAATGAATGCTATAAACTAAACAATAACATTGATGCCCCCCAGACATCAATAATGGGCAATATTATGGTGAAATCTGTGGACCTCCCCATTGACGTGGAAGCCGGTATCGTGGTCTGCATAAAAGGTGAAAAGTCGCACCGCCTGCGGAAGCAGAAGTGGGACCTCTCTGTTAAACTGTGTACACTCTACACATGTTTATTTGACATATTTCTAATTTGTCGCTGCAAATCCCGTCTGTGAGCGTCTCTTGGACAAGTGGACAGTACCTGAGTGACAAATACTCCTGATACTACCGTCACAGCCCTCCTCTCCGTGTCTATTTATACACAGTATGTATGCACAGTACACATACTCGGTATATTTACTACTAAACGCTCTCCTGCCGTGTCCAACACGTACGTACAGTACTGCACACGCCGGCCAAGCACTTACTCTGCCAAGAATGATGACACGCGCGCACACACTCACACACACACCAACATACATACGCACGCACTCATACATACTGTACATACATACATACATACACGCACGCGCACACAATACTGTACATACGCGCACACACATACCAACATACATACGCACGCACGCACACATACTGTACATACATACATACGCACGCACACATACTAACATACTGTACATACGCGCACACATACATACATACATATGCACACACACACATGCATACATACACACGGACATGCACGCACTCATATATACATACACACAAACACACGCACTTACACACACACACACATATACACACGCGCACGCTCTACTCCATCCCCAGTCCCCCCCACCCCGTGAATAATGGCTGAAAGTTAGACTTGACACAGATCACCCCGCCCCCCCTTCATCTCCCCCAAATCAATAGCACCCCTCCCCTCCCTTCTCTTCTCATCGGTCCTAATCTATATCTCTTTTGTCACGTTTCTGTGGAGTCTTTTCTTCAGGCGCCCTCTCCAGATGACATTTAGGACGGCCCCCGTGTTCCGGTGGTAACGCACGTAAAATGACCTACATCGGAGTTGAAGCGGGCCAGCGGGGCCGAAGGGTACCGAGGGAAGAAAAGAGTGGCACCTTAACGCCCCGCTCTCGTTTTTTTTTTTTAATTGATTGAGTCAATTTCACCTCCGCGTCTGTTGTTCTGTCTGACAAAGGCCGGGTGGGGGGGTGGGTGCATTGAGACGCAAATGTTCTGATAGGGCTTGCGGGCACTGTGCTCAGTCCCCTGATCGCCCACGCTGGCCGTTGTGCCAGAACAACAAAGCCGGCGGGCGAAGCCAAAATGGCTGTCTTCCTTTTTTATATTTTTATTTTTATTATAAGAAGCAATCGCTAATGGTTGTCACCAGGGGACCGCGGGCGTCAAGAGGCGGGGGGAGGGGGGGGGGGGGGGCGGCAAAAGATCACAACTCCATCATTCTTTGTATGTGGTCTTGGTCTTTTAAAGAAGAAGTGTCCGTCCCACAATGAAAGCGGTACAGAAACGATGTTTCTGGCAAGCCTTTTAAAAAGGACTGGAAATGAATTGGTCTGCAAAGGCCCGTCGATTTGCGCTCTCTCTCTCGCTCTCTCTCTCTCTCTCTCTCTCTCTCTCTCTCTCCTCACCCTTTATTTGGTCGTTATTCTTTTCGTCTTCGCTGGACCTTTCCCCGTGGCCTCATTACCGCTGCCTTCTTGGGCGATGTTGCAGCGTACGCAGTAATGTTTATAGTTGTTACCTGTATGCCTGTACAGTATGTAAACTATGCACAGGTCACATGGGGTGTGCACTCTTCTCTCCAACCACCTTCCATTACGTTGTTCTGCTGCGTGTCACGCTTTTAGAAGCATAGCCATCCTGATCATGTGAGCTCCAATTTAATTTCATAGCAACAAGCAGTCTGGAACCACTCACCTCAAACACTTATATACTAGGCGGTGCTACCTACATTTTGCTACCTCATCCAGTATGCTTAAACCAATACATACCATTGTTGTACTGTTGTCATCGGTGGTGGGGGGGGGGCTTTTGCATTGAGGCATTCCAGACTGACCTTGCGTCCTTGAATTGAATTTCCCAGTCAGGAAGGCCAATTCCATTCAATAAAAACAAAACAACAACATTCATAGCTGAAGAAGCCCAGCAGTACTGAGTAATACATCCGTCTGAAAATCAACAAGGCAACATTGCAGCCATTGGCACATGTCTATGGCCTTACTTATTCTCAACAGCATGTTTCGAGGCAAGGCCGGCCCAGGCAAACTAGGCCGCTGCCTACTAGGGCCCCAAACTATAAAAGGGGCCCCCAAATAATTCTAAATATAGTTAAAATGCACTGAAAATAAATCTATACATGTATTTATAAAGCACATTTAAGTAGAGACGCTAACCAAAGTGCTGTACAAAACAATGCAATCAATCAATAACATAAAATAAAATTATGAATAAATGGAACAAATAAGACATTTAATCATGGTGCCACTAAACTGGATCAAAGGCTTAAATGGACTGGCCCTTAAAAAAAAAAAAAAAAAACAGATTTGTCGATTTAACCAAAAATGAATTTCTTCTGGGGCCCCCCTCCCCCAAATGCTAGGGCCGGCCCTGCCTCCGAACCACTCTTGGAGCGTCTCTCTGGCCCGGACGTCGTCTTCTCTGGTGTGTCCCCGCGTCCTCCCCGTGTTCGAAGGACTCCCACCAGCCGTGAAGCGTTTGATTTGCTCAACTGTAGAACATTTGGTTTCACAGAAGATCCGTCGCCAAGGAAGGTGGCAACGATTAGCTGCGGCGTCGTGCGCTGATGGTGCCAACACGACGAGGAAACCCAGTCCTCTGTTTATTTTATTTTTTTACACTTTGATTCACAGTTTAGCTCAAAGGAAGGCGTGAATTGCCGTGCGAATCTGCATCCTTGTTCTGTAGCCGACTGCTCCTTCCAACAGCTGCATGGAGGTGTCGTGGTAAAATAAATAAATAAATAAAACAGTGCAGGGATCTGTGCCCAGACTGTGTTGGTTGGTGAGTAGGGCTTCCAGAAATAGTCCGAACCATACAATCTTTAACAGCTCCGCTTCAAAAGGCAGGAAGAATAAAAGAGAGAAAGTCAAAAGAAATTATACATATTTTCCTGTTGTTGTTGTAATAATAGTAATATAATAAAAATAATAATAATAATAAGAGAGATATAATAATAGAGTTTACATAATGCTTTGACAGACCAAACAAAGCAGAATAATCAGTCAAAATATAAGCTCAATAAAAGAGAAAATAGAGCACGTTATATTAACAGAATGATCATCTTTTGCCTTTTGTGAGGACCTTTATATTTGACCAAAAGCAACTACTGTACTTTATTTTAGTTATAAAATAATCCAGATGGAGTCTGGTTTATTACTTTGTATTTTTATGCCTTTCAATATTTTGGGGGTTCAGTTTTAAATGGCTGTAAAGCCTTCATACTGTCTTATACTGTATGTCATAATGTATAATGACAGTATATTGTCTAATCTAATGTCTCTTCTGTGGAGGTAATGCTTCAGTTATGTATGAACCATATCCCAATATATTTATTATTGATTATTATTATGATTTTCTTTGGGTGTAAATGTAAAATACATGTATTGTATATAATAAAAAAAAAACAATGTTTTGTCAGTTGTTTAGGACCCTTACAATAGTACTGTAGTGTTCATCGGTGCTGGGCCCTGAGCACACCGCACACATATTTCACTGTATTATAATACACAAGACAATAACATTTGAATTAGAGTTAGTTTGGTGCGTGTGTGCGTGCGTGTTCGTGCGTGTGTGCGTGCGTGCGTGTTTGTGCGTGTGTTACTAGGGCCCCAAACTATAAAAGGGGCCCTCAAATCATTATAAATACAGTTAAAAGGTCAAAGGTTTGGCCTTACTGTAAATAAATCTATACATGTATTTATAAAGCATATTTAAGTACAGATGCTAACCAAAGTGCTGTACAAAACAATGCAATCAATCAATGACAAAAAATAAAATTATAAGAATAAATGGAACAAATAAGACATTTAGACATGGTGCCACTAAACTGGATCAAAGGCTTAAATGGGCTGGCCCTTAAAAAAACGAAACAAAAAAACAGATTTGTCGATTTAACCATTATAATACACATGACAATAACATTTGAATTAGAATTTGTTTGGTGCGTGCGTGCGTGTGTGTGCATGTGTGTTTGCGTGCGTGTGTGTGTGAGTGAACCACTGTGATGGAGGCCTAATGACTCCCCCCCCACCCCCCGCCCCCCAGGCCTGGACCCGTCCCAGAGGCAGGGGGTGGAGGAGCTGGTCTCTGCCGCTCCGTGCCTGTTCGACCACGCCGCCCTGCTGGCCAGTCTGCAGACGCTCACCCTGCAGCATCGCATGGGAGACTCCTTCTCCTGCCTGGTACGTGCACTCTCCTCCTCCTACGTGCACTCTCCTCCTCCTACGTGCACAATCCAATGCACCACAAATTGCTGTCCAGGAGGAGAAGGACGGTGTGCGTGCGTGCGTGCGTGCGTGCGTGCGTGCGTGCGTGTGTGTGTGTGTGTGTGTGCATGTGTGAGGAGGCTTTTGTGACACCAGGGGCTTGTTGCTTATCCACTTTAACTGACGTGTGTGTGTGTGTGGTGTTCGCCCTCTGGCTGGGGGGGCTACATGACCCCGGGAGGATTGGGGAGGGGGGGGGAGGTCTCCCTCGCTAATCAATACTTCCCAAAGGGGGAAGATGGCCCTCACAGACAACTGCTGAGCTTATTCAATGGAGGGAAATGGAGATTTAGCGCCAACAAGGGAATAGGAGCGGGTGCATCTATAGGACATTGTGGTGTGTGTGTGTGTGTGTATAGTTCTATGGGTTGAACACACTTCTTTAATCCAGTCTCAGTAAAGTTTCTAATGACTAAACTTATAATAACTCATTTGTTACTGGATTAATCAGGGCTCCTCTGCATTTAGAACAGTTTTAGCCTCTGTGTGTGTCTGTGTGTGTTATTTCTCTATGAACAAAGCCACATCTGTGAATTTTTCCACCCTCGTTTTTGTCCTACCAGTTCCCCACACCCCAATTAGGCATATCTGTTCACAGCCCCCTCTGTCTTTCTTTACACCGATACTTTTGTAGATGGCGAGCACATTATATTTCACGCTAGCCCCCCCCCCCCCCCTTTCAGGAGATCAGCAGTGCACAACGCCGCTGCTTCTGTTGAGATGCACCTTGGCTTTCCTCATGTCGCGGCCTAGCTCGTGCTTCATCCCGAGTGAACTGAGGCTCGTTCGTAACAATCAGAGGCACTTGAGACAAATATTCAAGGATCCCCGCATTGAAGAGGGATACTGCTGTTGTGATACACCCACCCAAGCAGCACTTTATGCTAACCAGAAGGGCTCTCTAGGGTGGATCTGTGGATCCGCGGGATCTTTGTGACCCCGTCGCTAAAGGATTGGTTGTCGTCGGTTGGCGACAGTTGGGGGGACGAGGTCACGCGGTCAGTTGTGAGCTGTACAGCATCTCTCCAGGCCAGGCGGCCATCTTGGCACGTATATAGATACATATATATATATATATATATATATATATATATATATATATATATCTATATCTAGATAGGAGGGAAAGAGAGGAGGAGAGAGATACATCTCTTTCATTCCTCCCACTACAGCTGCCCCCAGGGGAGCTCCATTCTCCACTCTCCTCATCCCCGAACCTCAGCCACGCTCATTCGTGTTAATATAACATAAACAGTCAACTGAAATTTGGATTGACAACTGATAATGTATATCTTTCTGTTTAAATTATTATTATTATTATTATTATTATTTATTTTTTTGCGTTCTTCCTGTTCCCCACTGTTTTGGTAGCCCCCCTCATAGAAGCTCTGTAGCTCATAGAAGTGTTGTGTGGTGCTGTCTGCACCAGTTTTGTGCTCACATTAACAGAGCCAAGGCTGTGTATGAACACCGGATTGGTTTTTCAGCGTGCACACAGATCGGGCAGTTAGCAGGCGATGAGGAGATATTAGCTTAGTTTGCCCATCACTGCTCCACTTTTTAAAGGTATAGTCAGCTATTGCAAGCTAATTGTAAGCTAATACACTTATTGTCAAATTCACCAAATACCTAGCTTACCGTTCTCTGTGAGTGTTGAAAAAATAATCCGATACCTCTGAACAGCCCTGGCGCCGTGAATAGTAACATGAACAAAGTTGCGAACACCGCTCACATCAACACTACGCTTTGCTTCACGATGCGTTTCGATGTGCGGCGGCGCAGATGAATATTGATTTGAGCTCGACTTTAGCAAGCATTCTCGAGAATTGACCTTTAACTGCCACTGGTTGGTTGTTTGTATGAAGCTTTGAAAGGAATGACAACTCATGTAGATCTAAAATTCATTATATAATTAATATACATTTACTTTCATTGTCAACAAGTCTGTTGTCATTAGTAATTTACTCTCTTAATAACTACTCTTATATTATATAATAATACAGATATCACAAATACATTTCTTTCCCCGTGGCATCAAGCGGAGACACTAAATAAAATAAAAAAGCAAAGTATGCCTATTCTTTTCAATTATTATAACAATGATAAGAATTTTAAAATTTTTTTATAATAAGGCATATTTTTTTCGTTGCCCTTTTTCGAGGGCAAAGAAAAATTCAGTCATGTCAGTTCAGCCAGATGAATGTCGAGCAGCGTTAGCATTGGGCAGTACCATAGGTGAGCATCTAACGTGGATGCAACATCAGTGTATACTGGTGTCATTCTCCGTGGAAGCCGGTGGATACCAGTATTCTGACACGGAGATGTGCCATGCTCGCGGAACTAATGAGGCAGTCGGCTTGTTAGCGGCTAATTGAGCGGTCAGTGCCAAGACTGGAGGCCGCCATCTGTTTGTCACAGCGGAACATCTTGACTCTTAACGCCAGTCGACGGGGCTCTCGGCTGCATCCATCTCTGGTGCGATATTAATAGCTCAGCCACACCGAGGGAAAAGGCAGTAAGAAAACGAGAGCAGGAAGGCAATGCAAAGTAACCAGAATCACTGAAGAGGAACGAGAACATAACGAGGAGAGAGACAGTAGCCTTTATTTGACTCTCCATTGTGTCGTATTGTGGCTGTGTGTTATTGTGACTTTATCAAATTCCTTTTGTTTTCATTGTAAAAGGTTTCTACAAGCTATTATGTCCCGTAACCAATGAGCTGGGAAACAAAATGCTGTTATTATATGCTCCCTTTGTTCAAGACATTTGAAACGTTCTATTAACAAGAGTAGATTATCCATCATGTTAAAACCTATTTGCTAAATAGTTCCTAAGTACATTTGCAAAGATTGAATTAAGCTGTTTCATGTAGAGAATGTGGACACGAATCTTGAGTGCGATTATAAACTAAATATAATTTTAGATGGCAGTTGTTTTTGCGAAAATTAATACATAGCGTTTCGCATCCTAACCTTTTTAATTTTCTCCAACCTCGATGAGTAACGGGGGAAGGTGATTTCTACACATGTGAGTGGTTATGGTCTCTCCTTGGTAGCCGGTCTCTTACTGCAGAGCAGGGCGGAGCTGTAAGTGTGATAGGGTTGGTGGCAGGCTTGACGGAGCTGCTAATTTGCTAATATTCCTTCCGTGAGGAATCTTAATTAGCGCTACAAGTTTCATGCCTAATTTACTTATAACGCGCAGGATGAATGAACTAATAAACGTTTCAGGACTACCCAATTGTTTCACACGTCTCTTATTTGCAAGTGACTCTTTTTATTTCCCAAGAAATTAATTGTCGATGGGTTAACCTCTGTCACTTTTGTTTAAGGACTACGAGAAGTAGTTTCTTTTTTATTTAATTTTTTTGCAAAAAGGTTTACTATTTTCTACTTCTGTCATAGCATTTACAAATAAGCACCCCCGACAGTAATATACACACTTATTTTTTATATATTGATTTTAATATAATTTTGGTAATTATGTTTAAATTAAGTAGTTTATTTTGTCAGTGCAGTTTTCCAATCCGCACACTGAATTCTCTGCTTGTTTAATTTGAGAGCTTTTGCTCAGAGACTTTCATGCTTATAAAAGGTATCTGAAGAAACGCGATCAAAGCAACATGGAGCATAAACAAAATAATTTAACAGATACCCGTACAAAGATACATTACATACAACCCGTATAATACACTGACTTGGATTGAAGTAGCTGTGTGTGTGTGTGTGCGCGTAGGGGTGGTTCAGCCCCGGCCAGGTGTTTGTCCTGGACGAGTACTGTGCCCGCTACGGCGTGAGGGGATGCCGCCGCCATCTTTGCTACCTGGCAGACCTGATGGCGTACGCAGAGAACAACGCCCTGGTGGACCCCACCCTCCTACATTACAGCTACGCCTTCTGTGCCTCACATGTCCACGGGAACAGGTGCGTCAATCAACTGTGGCCTTTCTTTGCTTCGCTGGTCTCCTCGTCACATCGTTAGATGCCTTCAGTGTGACGTGAACATGCCTGCGTTGTCTGTTCCAACCTGTGGTTCCAACACACAGAAGCTGAAACATAATTGGCTCCCTCGTAATAATGTACTGTAAATGCTTTTGAAAATTATGAATAACATTTAGGTGGAAAACACATACAGTATGGGTATTAGGCTAGCATTTGTCTTTTCATCAGGTTATTGTTCACCATCTGATGTTTGACTAACAATGTTCTTCCACTAAAGTTACCGAGGCATATTCATGTCATTCTGTGTTCCTTGGCAATTATTGATTGTGGTTTTTATATGGTGTTTAAATGGTTTCTTGGCTTTGTTAACCGCATTCAACTGGAATATGTGGATGAGATCCAAATTCTCTCTTGTGTGCTGAACATTTACATATTTTCTATTTATTTTGATGAATGGGGCTGTCTCCGTGTCATTGTCTTTCTTTCACTGACCTTTCTTTCCAAATTCTGAAATTGTGTTTTTAATATTTACACCTGATTTGTGAACAGACTGAAGAGTCTCTTAGAAATTACAGTTATATATGAAATAGAAAGCGGACAGACTTCCTTGATTTCTATTTTTGTTCTTTTATCTTCTTTAGAAATGTATGACAAATTAAAATAGAAATGTAAATAATTTATTACACATTAGTTTGTGCGATTTCTCTTTGCTTTCAGACCTGTCAGCTTGTCAAGATAGCAATCAAGGTTAGGTCAAAGCCAACTTGTAGTACCAATAATAAAATAAAAAAGTGTTTGTGCTATATTGTGAAATGCTTATCATGGAGTAGAAGAAAATGCCTCTCTTGTTCATTTATCTACAAGCCTGCATATACAATATATTCACTATGTTCACAAATCACAACTCAAGGTTAACAGATTGTGCCCTGACTGTATTTCTTGGTCTTTACTGAGATAAAAAATTGTGTTGATTTATACTATATCGTTGTACACTCTTAAGCCAAATGCAGTACAATAGCGTATTACATGCTAAAATGAATTGCTATTGCCAAATGCCGTGGCAACAAAAACCTTTTTGTATGTCTCTTACAAATTCTCAAAATGACATGTAGTTAATTCTGGCTGATGTACAGCCATTTGTTGGTCTGTTGTAATAAAGGCAGCCTGCCTAAGCTAACCGCTGTTCTCCAGCAGATAGCTTAGCAAACTTACCTCTAACAACCCCATCTTGACTCCCCACAAGGTAATTACTAATGTCTGTGCTTCCTCTCTTTGTCGACTCATTAGGTCAATTAGAGATGGTAATGATTAGCTTCTCCTGCTAATCGCCAAATACAAATGGGGGGGAAATTGGTTAAATTGGCTTTTTGTCAGTTGGAGCTCTAATTTGAATAATTGATGGCCATTCAGGCTTCCCGGTGTTTTCTTGAGTGGGTGTGGATGGGAAAAAGAGGGTTGTCTGTGGATGGAAGACTTGGAGGAAAGAAAAAAAAAAAACCTTTACAGGCACAGTTTGACTTTTCCCTTGAGGGATTGTTGTAGAGATAGTATCTAGTTAATTATGTTGTGTTGGTGGGCCTCCTTTGGTTTTGACGCTAGTGGAATATGATTAATAATACTGTGTGCTTTAGCTTGTGTGTGTGTGTGTGTGTGTGTATATATATATACTGTACATACATGTATTTCTACATAGTCGCACAGAGATCATTTGGTGTATAATTTAATCTACACAAAAGCTTCAGTCTCAATACCCAAATGTGCATCTAACAATAAAGCACTAATATTTCCTTCTGCCATAGGAGGCAGACAGTGCGAGTCGAACGCTGCTGAGATATCCCTCCACCATCTGTGAGTCCTTCTCGGGTCATATCAACAAGCCTACCGCTGAGCATGTAGCTGAACCTGTAGCTAGCCTGCCCTATTTATTGGAGCCACTCCGTACATTAGGTGGAGAGCCTCTGCCAACCGTCTCAGTGGTGGGGGCGGGGGGAGGAGGGACGGGGGGGCAGGAGGGGAGGAGAGGATAGAGGAGGAAGGAGGCGAGAGAGAGATGGAGGTAGGGGGGTGCTAGGTTAAATGAGCATTAGCGAGGACTGAGGGGTTATCATGGGTCCCAGGATGCAGCGTTTAACAGACAGCTAAATCTACCATGCACGGGCCGAAACACATCGCATAGAGCTTCAGTTTCATCTCACCGCGAGAATCAGTCTGAAAAGGCCTTGCCAATGTGTGTATATATACATACACACGCTGCAGTAAAAAGTGCATTAGTGCAATATGATAGACTGTAAGTACAGTCAGTTTCAGTGCAAAGTCTGTTCCTTAGGTGCTGTTGCGTTGTGGAGTCTAATGTCTGATGGTATAAAATAGCCCCCAAAACGTGTCGAAGCTCTGGGCTGGATGAGTCTGTGGCTGAAGGAGCCCCTAAGCTGCCTCAGCTCAGCGTGGAGAGGGTGAGAGGGGCTGTTCATGATGGCTGTCATCTTCCCTCTCATCCTCCTCTCTGTCACTGTCTGCACACTGTCCAGATCCACCCCCACCACGGATCTGGCTTTCTTCACCAGCCTGCCCAGTTGGTTGGCTCCACTAGACCCGATGGGTTTTTTGAAAGGCGCTAAATAAATTGAAGTTATTATAATAATAATAATAATTATTATTATTATTATTATTATTATTATTATTATTAATAATAATAATAATAATAATAATAATAATAATAATTTTTATTATTATTATCATCATCATCCAATCAACTGCCAAGTATTTTTTTGGAAGTGCCTGCCCTTTTCAAACAGTTTTGATGCACGGCTCTCCAGATAGACTCTTGAATAACAATTCTTCTGGCACGTCAGGTTATGAAAACAATCAATGTACCCCAAAACAGTTTGCTGCAGAAATAACGTTGTGGCCTCAGATCATAGGTACTTTGGAATTAATGCAATATACTCTAAATACCCATTACCACCCCCAGACAGACATACTGTAAAGGGCAATATTAAGGTGAAATCCATGGACCTCCCTGTTGCATGGAACGCTGAATCGTTCTGGTCTGCATAAAGGGTCCTAGCCTGGCTCCCACCCGACTAATGGCTCTTAGGTCAATTTCTTTTTGCTTAGATTATAGTCTGGAAACCCTGTTTGCATGAGCGTTTTCACAGCCACCCTGCTGGCGATCCAATCATGATGGGTTAGTGAGATAACGTTGAAGTCGAAGTTGGTGGCATGAGCTAAATGAGGCAAACAAAACTGTTGTAGCCACGCCGATTGGTTAAACGCTAGCCAATCATTTTAAAATTAACCAGAGGTCTATGTAGGAGGAAATTACTGCAAACACTTCCCAATGGAGCGTGACCATACCTTATTCACAAAGTGAATTTTAGGTCTGGTTACACAAGGCTAGAAAAGTTCCCCTCTCTTCCAAAAATTGAATGTGGAAGTGCTGTCTGTTGAACCCTCTCTGTTTCCAAGCTCTCTGATGGAAGAGGCTGAGGCTATGCCTACGCTATAAAAAAAAAAAAAACCCAACCCTGTTGTGACTCATGGTGGTGATGGTGGGGGCCGGGGGGGGTCTTGGGTTCAGTCCCCCATACTCAAGAAGCGCGCTTCACTTGGCAGCGAACAATAAGTCTGAACCGCGACAAGCTGTCAGGTTGCCACTGGCTCCAGCGCCCGTGTGACCAAGCGTGAACGGACGTTTTGATTGGCCTCCACGCTGCGCTGAGGATCTCTGTAAAGCGACGTCCTCGTTTTCCTTTCTCGGGATTGAAAACACTCCAGCGTTTTTACCACCTGGCCTTTAGCCAACTTGTGGCGGCTGAAATGTATTCGCCACCTTCAAGTACTTTGGGGCATATGCCATGTCGTCGGGATATTCTGGAATGTGACGATTTATTTAAAGTACTAAGTATTAAAGGTATAGTCAGCTATTGCAAGATAATTGTAAGATAATACACTTTTTTGTCAAATTCAACTGAATGTCTCCTCGCATTTCGCTAGCTTACCGTTCTCTGTGAGTGTTGAAAAAGTAATCTGGTACTTCTACACAGCCCTGGCTTTGTAAAAAGAAACATAAACAAAGTGGTGAACACCACTCACAACAACAAAGCCGCGGTATTGCGCTTTGCTTCACAACTTGTTTGCTGCGGAGGGAGTTTGATTTGAGCTCGAAGTTAACAAGTGTTCTTCCAACTGACCCTGCCTTTTATTGGAGTTATTTAAAATGTTGATCTGCATCAAAGAGATGGATCGCAATTCTCCTGGTTGCTACACCTGAAACCGATTGGTCCATAAAAAGAACAACTCTCCTAACAGAAGCAGGAAAAACGGGTCGCCCCCACCCCACCCCCCCCCCACCCCCGAGTCTACTTATAGCTCTTGTCACGTCTTCATTTGTCTATTTGGGAACAAGAGCTCACCCTCACCTGTTCAGCAGAACATGAAAGACCGCTATTCTTGCAATTACATGAGTGAGCAGTCCCCACCCCCCTCGCCTCCCCCTTCCCCCATCACTCTCACCGACAATCCTCTCCGCCCTGGCCAATTATTTTATGGTCCTTAAGGATTAACTGGTACTTGTGGGAGGGATGGGGGAGGAGGGGGCTAAGGAATTGACAGATTTAGGGGGGAACAACAGGGTTTAGAAGTTGTGCTAACAAGTGCTGTTCTGCAGTGGCGAGAACAGCCGCTTGGTACAAAGCGGGGGCCTTCTGGCCATCAAGTGGATAGGCTGTGGAGGAGGGGACCTGATGTTCCCACACAATGGCTTACAAGCTCCTTTCTCCTGCTCCTTTGTGGTGCACTTTATGCCAGCTTGTTCTTGTGTAAATATCCCGTATTGTCGTTTGTCTTTTGTCTTAATTAAAGCTGCACAGCGCTATTTGAAATCTGTTATTGTAAACCGCTTGTACCCAGCTGTAAAATCTGCACCATTTGCTGTAGTTCAACGCAATAACATGTTAAAATATTTATAATAATAATACTAATAATAATAATATAAAAGTTATAATTAGTGATGAACTGAACACAAATCTTTGGTGCAGAATAGACATTTAAGAAACAACAGACATATATAAAAAATAAAAAATATA
>JAOEGT010061416.1:0-17547 GCA_025447795.1 Speoplatyrhinus poulsoni
CAGACAACACAGCCCTCAGGTTCATAGGGGCACCCAAACCTCTCCACCACGATAAGGTGATGGTTCCCGGAGAGGTCAATCAATCATTCCCAATTAATTAAAACATTTTTTGAGATATTTCTAAGGAATAAAACAAACCTAGTGATGTTTTAGAGATCAGGGATGCTTTGAAAACGGCAATAAGTTGACTGCAATCCCCCTTTAAAGGCAGGGTCAGTCATTCTTGCTAACTTCGAGCTCAAATCCAAACACTATAGCTCCACGGTCCTCTGCGGCACCGCCTCACACTAGGGATGTGCATCTTGGTCATTTTGACTGCTCGAGTACCCGACAGAGAAAACGAGCGAGTACGCGAGTATTTGTATTCTGGGCCCGGGAGAAATGGTAATTTGTCAGAAAACTAGGATGTACCAGTTTCTTATTTGAATTAACGTATTTAACGTATTTAAAAAAGAATCTTGTACTATAGGTTGGGTCATAACAGCCACAAATAATCTAGATTAGGTAGGTCTATAAATATGGCGTTGTATTATAAATTGTTCCAAGCTGACCGAACATAACCGCAGCTGGGGCATTCATACGGAAGCAAAATTAGTATTTCATATAGTATATAGAATATGTCGGAATACAGAACAGTGAGGGAGTGAGTGAGAAAAACAGAGATGCCAGTAGCGTGCATGTGTATTACCTTAAAATGCACGCTATGTGTTTGGATGTACGGCTGTGATCTATCAGTTCCAAATAATCCATTGCATAGGCTACAGTTTCCCAGGTTTCAGAAAATGGTAAGAACTGAATTTTCATAAAGTTTTGCTATTTTAATTGACAGTTTATCTGAGATGTTGATGTGATTTCATGACAGGCGGAAAGTATTGTTTGATGGACAAAATGGCAGATAGGAACAAATCTGCCTTCTGTTTGGTTAGACTACATGTCCAAAACTATGGCGAGTTGTCCCGAAACGGTCTACCTACTAGACTATTGCAGTAAAATATGACATTATGTTACGTAGCCTATCTCATTAAGTTGAGAGATTTAATTAATTCAAGCATTTAAAGTGGCGAATACCGCTCATATCAACATTCGTGGTATAAACAAAGTGGTGAATATTGTTGATACGAGCGGTATTCGCCACTTTGTTTATGTATCAGATTTCTTTTTTCAACACGCACAGAGAACGGTAAGCTAGCAAAATGTGAGGACAAATTTGTTGAATTTGACAGAAAGTGCATTAGTTTTAGTTTGCAATAGCTGACTATATCTTTAAAGATCCTATACATTATTATTGTATTATTATTCATATAGCAGCAATCGACTATTTTATCTGTACAGAATCAGATATAGTGGAGTAATTGCGTCCTGAGCAGAGAATGACATCACACTCCTGTTCAGTTGTATGTGTTCCTGCCTGTCTGTTCCGTGTGTTCTTTGATTAAACCCCTGGAAATCTACCCTGTCATGTGTTTGGGTCCTTCCCGCTCCTCAACCGTAATAGAAAAAAAGCGACCAAAATGGACGCAGCAGACCGTTTTTTTTCCGTTTCTTGTATGGGCCCCGACTGGATCCCAAGCAGTGCCTGTTTTGGGGTATTCGGCTGACCTTGACCTTGGTCCCAAGCGGAATCTGGCTCCGCAGCCTTCTCTGGCAGTCGCTATCCCCGTGCCGACTGTCTGCCTGTCGGGGCACTACTTGGAGGTACTTCCAGCCGTCCCTGTCGCCCTCTTCTCTTCTTACAGCCAAGCCGCCGCGGTCCTGCTCTCGGCCTCCTTCCTCACCTGTTTCTCCTGTCGCCTCGGATGCCCTGGTCACTGCCGAGAGCATGCAGGCACAGCTGGTGAGGTGCACCGGAGACCTACAGCGACAGTACTGTATTTGTACGTGCATGGCGGAAGTGGTGGAGTCCCAACCATTCCTGCGCAGCCTGCTGGAGAGGCAAAGGGTGCTACACACAGTCATGAGACGCAAGGTGGAGATCATGCCGCCGTTGCCTCGAACTTCCCTCGTTGCCCTGCTTCTTGACTGCCAGGAGCCCGCTGACCTGCTCGTTGCAGAGCTGCATCGTCCTCCACGCCTTCTGTTTTTGTGCCCGTGTCCCGTGAGACAGACACCGTTTTGGTGTCTGCTATGCTGCAGTCTGACATTGTGCCTCCTCCTCCTCCCGAGGGGCCTCCAGTGTGGGGGGCTTTGTTTCCAGAGTTGGCTCCGCCTTCTGCTCAGTTTCCCGAGTTTCTGGTTCCGTCTCCAGAGTGTCCCAGGTTTCCAGCTCTGCCCCCGGGTTTTTTGACTCCGCTTCCTGTGCCTCCAGCTCCGTCCCCGGCTTCAGCGACGCCCCCACTAGGGTATCTGCCTCCTGTGAAGCCTTCTGAAGGCTTCGGCTGTTGTCGGAGACCTTGTGCTTAGCATCCGGTTCTGCCTCCACGTCCTTCCCCTGAAGCCTTCCGCCCCTGTCCCGCGTGCCTCCATGCCGGGCGCCCGGGCCGCCCTCCCGAACTGTCCCTCTTGCGTTTGGGCCGTCTGGGATCCACCCCTTGAGCTTTCTTTGTGCTTGTTTTGGTAACCCAAGACGTGTCTTGTTTTTCTGTATTTTGTCTTTGTGTGTCTTCTCGTGTTTGTTAGTTTGTTACCTAATGTTCAGTTGTACGTGTTCCTGCCTGCCTGTTCCGTGTTTTCTTTGATTAAACCCCTGGAAATCTACCCTGTTGTGCATTTGGGGCCTTCCCGCTCCTCATACGTAGCATCATGTCAATCTGTCATGAATCAGTCACTTCACACATGGCGCAATGAACCATTTATAGCTGTTAGCTTTGATTATGAAGCTAATGGCTACAGCGAGCATTGAGAAATACATGAGTCGGACAAGATTGATAAGTGACACTAAGATAAACTAGTGAGAGACAGGCTCACTCATCTCATTAAGGATTTGTTTAGCGCTTTCTGCCAATAATTTGACACTTGACTGAAAGTCAGTCTTACTGTTTTCTTAAAGCTGTTGATAAATTAAAAGTATAGATGCTGTAAAGTCAGGGCTGTGTGTGCTCTCGTGGGTAGAAATCAGTTTCCAACAGACCACTTTTTAGCAGATCACTTTTTGGCATGACACCTGCAGATGCCGTGAGATGCTATTCTTCTAGCCTGAATTACATTTTTTCATTTGGATATGTGGTTTATATTTTCTTTTGGAAAAAGGATTGGACTACATTGGATTATTTGGATGCTAATTTGAACACGAGAATGCCGACTGGATTTGGCAGCCGGGTGTTAGCAGGTAGGCTAGGCTACTAAACCAGTAGCTTTCAAATAATTCACATTGACTCTGAACCACATTGTGTGTTTATTTCTGCAATGGAGGCATATCTATCATACTGTAGGCTGTTAAAGGACAGTAAGTGATTTAGCTATGGAATTGTAGGCTGTTGAAGGACAATACATTTAGTAGGCTAACAACTTGCTTTGGAGCAGTATAAATACTGAGCTGATTTGAACGCTCCCTACTCTTTTATATCCTTGTGGTGTTACGGGCAGGGGTAAGCAAATTGGAGAACCATCTGCATATATAGTTCCACATTTCTGGCCCTCCCAAAAAATCCTGAACAGAGAAATTATGAAATATAGTTTAACGGTCCAACTCTGCAATACAATATTACATAGTTAACAGTGTTCTCACATGTTTAAAGGAATGGATTTCTAACATATATAAAGTATTTCCAAGTAAATCTCTGTATTTGCTTTACACTATCTTTAAAAGTATAAGTGGTATTAACATGATTCAAATTGAAATGTGTTTCTGTTATTACTGAATTATTTATGTTAAATTGTTTTAGAAATCAAATAGTTCCAATCAAATGGTTCTAATGGCATCTATGAGTATTAACAGTAGTAAGCATGTACTTAATCAGTGATTTGTTATGAGGGGGTCCTTGCATAAGGTTCTCCCCTGTAAGTAGTGTGGATGTCTATAGAATGGAGTGAACCAATGCACATTGTAGGGGGACGATTAGGCAGGAATCATCCATCCATCCATCCATCCATCCATCCATCCATCCATCCATCCATCGTCATCCTCTTATCCGGAGTCGGGTCGCAGGGGCAGCAGCTTCAGCATGGGACCCCAAACCTCCCTTTCCCGAGCCACATTGGAAAGCTGTGACTGGGGGATCCCGAGGCGTTCCCAGGCCATTTCAAACCAAAACACACTACTATGTAACACTGGTTTTAACCACAGCAAGGGTAATCAGACACACATCAAGGAGGCTACCATCAAGAGTGTTCATGTTTTTCATTGTTGTAAATATCAACTGTCTGATCCTTCAACTGATTACTGGCTATCCTCTCTGTCTCTCTCTCTCTCTCTCTCTCTCTCTCTCTCTCTCTCTCTCTGTCTCTCTCTCTCTCTCTATCTATCTATCTCTCTTTCACACACACACACACCTCCATGTCCACTAACCAGCCTATATCTCTCTGCTGCTGTCAGGCTGATGCTGGGCTTCATGGGCGTCACAGCGTTCTTGTCCATGTGGATCAGTAACACGGCGACCACAGCCATGATGGTGCCCATTGTGCAAGCCGTGCTGGAGCAGCTCAGCAACAGCAATGAAGAAGAGATGCCGCAGATCCTGAGTTCAGAGCAGGCCCAGCCAATAGAGACAGTTGGCAAGCAACACCCACAGCCAGGGAAACCCACTGACGGACAAGGTGTGTGACTGGCTGTAAGAAATACACAAAGGAAATACTGTATGGTGCAGTGCTATTCAAATGGAATGTCGGAGAGCACTGATCATCGAGGAGTGTGCCTTTATTCATTAAAGTCACACTCCTCGATTGTATACTGTCTGAACCTGTGCACGTGTAAAGAACAGTGTCTTAAGAAGTGGCTTGCAGTTGAAACAACACCAGAACATGTTTGTGGTGCTTTTGTAACACAAGGGTAATCCTGGAGGCAGGGTCAGTCATTCTCGAGAACGCTTGCTAACTCAAATCAAAACACTATCCCTCCGCAGCACTGCCTCACACATCGAAACGCGTTGTGTAGCAAAGTGTAGTACTATGACTTTGTTGTTAAGAGAGCAAAGTTCGTCATTTCGTTTATGTTCCTATTTACGGAACGGAGCCAGAGCTGTGTCAAAGTATTAGATTATTTTTTCAACACGCACAGAGAACGTTAAGATAGCATTGTGCGAGGTGATGCAGTCTTTGTTGGATTTTACAAATGGTGCTTACAATTAGCTTGCAATAGCTGACTATAGCCTAACTTCAAGAGAGAGTGTGTATGAAGGCTCTTGTGATCTCTCTTCACCTCTATGAACTGCTGTAGCGATTGGCTGGACTTAAAAGCTGCATCATGAATTTTGCTCACTGCCACATAGCTTGTACTGCTAACAGCTAACAGCCCTCTCCCTCCCATAGTGGTGGTGACCTTCTTGGACACCACAGCAGAGGTTGCCAGGCACAAAGAGGCAGCCGAGAGGAAGGTGATGTGTAAAGGAATGACTCTGTGTGTGTGTTACGCTGCCAGCATAGGGGGCACAGCCACACTCACAGGGACAGGTCCCAACCTTGTGCTCATGGGGCAGATGAACCAGTATGTATCACTGACACCTTTATATTTACAGCATTAAGTATTTAACAGACACTTGTATGCAAAGCCTCGTACAATGTGTGCATCTGTCAGTGGCTTAATAGGTCGTACACTAGTTTATTGCAAATAATGTCAATAGGGATGGAATACTTTGACACTATCTTCACACATATTTATTGGTATAATGATTGAGCTGCAAATCGTACATGACGTACGATGAACATATCTTTTATTTGAACTGAAATATGTTTGTCTTTCCTTGTAGGCTCTTTCCTCAAAATGGAGATGTCATTAATTTTGCCTCCTGGTTCGGCTTTGCTTTCCCTAACATGATATTGATGCTCACCTTGGCCTGGCTCTGGCTACAGTTTGTCTTCATCGGATTTAAGTGAGTTTTCTAATGACAGCACACCACACAGACAGACAGACAGACAGAGGCTTGAGTCATCAGCATACAAAGCAAACCATTTGATTTCACATTAGAGAGTGTTGGATGAGATGATACAGGTCAGTTCTCCGCTGTGACCCTATAGCTTTAAAAAGACCTGGGGTTGTGGGGCGGTGAAGATGGAGAAGGAGATCGCTGCCTACAACGTGATCCGTGAGCAGTACCGCCAACTGGGTCACATGTGCTTCGGGGAGCTGAGTGTGCTCGGCCTATTCGTCCTCCTGGTGGTGTTGTGGTTCACCAGGGACCCAGGCTTTGTGGCAGGCTGGGCGACAGATCTCTTCAATTCAGAAGCAGAGTTTGTAGACACATTATTTAATTTGACTAATCCTAGGACAGGCCTTGACGTGGACAAACCGCCCAACAAATCCCTTATATATTGGCTTTGTTCATGTCTTTGTCACCGCGCCACAGATATGTAACTGATGCAACGGTGGCCGTGTTCATTGCGGTCCTGCTGTTTGTGTTGCCCTCTAAAGCCCCACGCTGTTGTGTCTGGAGGTCTCGTGGCTTTGACACAGGTCAGTCATCTTGAAGAAAGTGTGTCTAGGTCAGGTCACTTCCGATGGAAGCTTAATGAGGCATACTGTATGAAGAACAAGCTCGATAAATACATACACTAAACACACACACACACTAAAAACCAATATGAGCTAGTAGCAGCAAGCCACATCATATAACAGAGGCGTTTCTGTATAACTGTAAACAATAAATGTATACAGTATGCATAGAGTAGCATAAATGTGTGTGCACTTTTTGCTATTCAGACCCTCGGGAAAATGCTGGTCCTACCCCACGACTGCTCACATGGAAGGTGGCCCAGAAGAAGCTACCCTGGAACATAGTGCTTCTTCTTGGGGGAGGTTTTGCCCTGGCTAAGGGCAGTGAGGTGCAGTGCATCACAGATCCTTATCGCTGGAATTGTGTCTCAGATATTGTGTGGATGTTTGGAGTGACAGAGACCATACATACATATCTGTCCCAAACAGTTACTCAGTGATCTATGGTAAATGCGGTCCGTTCATGGTTTTACTTCTGCTTGCAGGAATCAGGACTCTCAAAGTGGATGGGCGATCAGATGACTCCGCTTCACACGATCCCTCCCTGGGCCATCGCTATCATTCTGTGTCTGTTGATTGCCACCTTTACAGAGTGTACCAGCAATGTGGCTACCGCTACTCTCTTCCTACCTGTTCTCGCTTCAATGGTGAGGATTATAACAATTCAAAGTCCTAAAATACACGCGCAGTGTATAATTACACAACTAAACGCCCTCAGGCTGCATGAGACAGATGTTTCTGTTTCATTGCAACGGTTCCAAGTGCTTCTTAAACAGAATTCTTCAAATGAGAGTCCACCATTTAAAACTACTCCCAGTGGAAGCTGATCTACATTTCTCCTTTTTGGTTCCCTCTAGTTTAGAGTGAATGTGTTGGGACCCCTCTCCCAGGTCCTCCCCCCCCCACCATACCCCTCCTTCTGTTAGTGACCTGCCAAACGCACAAATGCAGCCCATTCTCTGGCACTGCTATGGTGGCCACCCCACTGTTACTGAAGAATGCCGATGCTATGCCCGGCAGTCAGGCGCTAGAGAGCAGCAAAGGCGGGGAGAGGCATATTGTAATGAAGGGTATTCATAAAGACGTCGAGCAAAGGCCAAGACAAGAGCAAATAAGGGTGTCTCAGTCTTGCGAAAAGGAACAGGAGTATTTTGTCATGTCATTGGCAGACATTCTGGGACAGATCATGTTTCATTCTCCAACATTTACACGTGAATCTAAGATGTTTCAAGTATTGTCAATCGTAAATATTAATATTATTTATTATATACAGTATATAGAAGTATCTGCTTCTGTTCTCTGAGATGTGTATATTTTAAGCAAACCAAGTAGGTTTGCAGTACATTGTGAAGTCATTATTTCGCTAGCCCTTCAATTACATATACTGGGCCTTTCATTTTTTAGCTGAGTCAGCACAAAGCATGCACAAATTACATCTTAATTATACCCACCTGTGGTGTCTGCATACAATTGCACACATTTCAGTCTGAGCTGTGAGTAAACGGTTATGTTACAGAAAAATAACTAGATGGCGCGTTGAGCACTTTTGTCATTACACTGATCCCAGTCTTAGAGGCTGCTAAAGTGTGGATGTGCTCATTACAGTCCCAGTCCATTGGAATGAATCCCTTGTACGTCATGGTGCCTTGTACTCTGAGTGCCTCCTTTGCCTTCATGTTACCTGTTGCGACACCACCAAATGCCATAGTCTTCTCCTATGGCTACATCAAGGTTGCTGACATGGTGAGTCTGGTATTATTGTGTGTGCTCTTTAGAGTATAGCTGGAACATTTATACACACTGTAGTATGTGTGTGCTATCACACAAGCCTGTGGGCTCACTGGACACCTTTCCTCTCCAACAGGCCAAGACCGGAATAGTCATGAACATTATTGGTATCCTGTGCATAACGCTGGCCATCAACAGCTGGGGTAAGGCCATGTTCCATCTGGACTCCTTCCCTTCCTGGGCCAATGTCACAGCGGTTTGACCCTGCCTGGGAGGGCAGGAGCCGCGTCGGATACTCTTAAGCAAAACCACCCCCCCGCCACCTCCAGGTACCAGACAAAGACCTCTCTCGTCAGAGAGGGAGAGAGAGAGATGGAGAGAGAGAGAGCACGGAATGACCTTGATGGATGGCTGAGTCCAAGGCTGTTGCTAGGACACAAGCATCTGAGGCTTGATTTGATTAATACTTGAATCTTGCTTGTGAAAATGAAAAGACAATGAATGTTATAACAAAGAACTGTTTGAATACTGTAAACATACTCCTGTTTACCCCATAATGGAGTTGAGCATTGAGAAGACAGTTAATTCCCAAAAAATACAGTATTCATCTTTTCTATCATTTCTGAATTCATGAGAGCGATTTAAATTACTTTTTTGAAGAGCACTGGTTATAAATGCATATTAAGTACTCAGATATTTAACAACTACTATTACTTAATGTACAGTATACCTAATCACATGATATGACTGCTGAGCTCACTGTGACCAGCCAATGACAGCATCTGATGTTGCAGTAATCAAACTGTTTCCAATATATCTGTGGTTAGCATTGTTATTTGTCACATTATCATATTATCATTTATATTTCGCATATTGACAAGGAAATAAGCAATGGTAAAGGTAAATGTAAATATATACTTTTGGCCTCTCACATCCTCTAAAAACAGGTTGACTTATACATTATGTACATAGCCTATGTCCAACATCACTTGAACTTTGAACTAGTTCTGTAGCGTATGTAGTATATATCAACACTGCAGTACATTCTACAGACACATTGATTTCTTTTTTTAGTGATAACTTTTTAATGGTTTGTGCCAAGATTTGAGAACCTGATTTCACTGTAGTAAATTAATATCACAGGGGAACCTTTGTAAGACACTGTTTAGTTATCTTAGTTTTAATTACAAAATGTGAACTGGATAGCAAAAGCCAAAAACACATATGGCTGCTTATCTAACATGTGGTTATAATTGTTCTGTACAATAAAACTGTACAATAAAACTGTTTATGTGTTTATTATGAAATAAGGAAAATATACAAACCAAAAAGACAGACCAAACAAAATGTTTCAATAATCTATTCCCAGTGTTTTTATTATACCTATTGTAATAACTTAAAGTGATACACTACTATAGTGTGTATGTATTAGTATGTACTAATAGTCATTTGTTCTATGAATATCTATTAACTTAATTGTATTTATGTGTCAGGCCACATCCAATTAGATATGCATGTGTTCTTAACAGCCATGCTGTTTGAAACACTGGCCTGGTTAATACAAGGGTTCAGGTACACAGAGCTAACATATGTAGTTTTGTGCTCTCATCTGTGATCTGGTTCTAGAGAACAAACGTTTTGTTTTTTCATACATTTAAAAATGCTGGATAACAATCAAATAAGACTAAACGGGTCCTTGAGGCAAATGTGTATTAATATAATTCTGAATTCAGAATATCGGTCAAGCTGAGGGGATGGGTCTTTCAAATGTAAAACCTTTCATTGTTTGTTATAGTGCCAATAATGTTTGATTACAACTTGAAAATGTGAAACACAGACATGCCTGTTCTCTTGTATAAGGAACTGGACACAATAGCCTTGTTTACCAGATTTATCCCAAGTAAAAGCATTTTCCTGGAACATACAAAATGATGTATCTTACATGTTTTATAATTAGACAACATAACACATGTTTTGCAATGAAAGACAATTAATGAACAGAGCACCATAAGCACTAACTTGGAATGGTTCCAACGTCACTTTTTCAACTTTTATAATTAGCTTTCTTTTATAATAAGCGTATATTACTTTCTATGTCAAGATACCATTTCTATAGTAAGATAGTTCATAAAATAAAAGTACATGGCTAATCTTTTGATAACATAATTTGTTGTTGCAAAAGCCAATCGGAAATAGTAAATGTAAATATGGCCATGTCATTCATTACATATTTCATAACTTTGATTATAGGTTTAATTTCCAACTTGATACGACTGGGTTTTGCTGAATATGAAAGTGTATTTGTCTATGTTTCTTGCTGACTGATCTGTCTGGTGCATAGACAGATATTAACCTGTAAACATAGTGTGCAAAGCCAGTCTAATCCTTGGTTGTCACCACAGATCAATTGTTGTTTTGCATCATAAACACTCAAACACAAAGATATTTCACAACTCTCTAGCTCACAGAATAACAACCTACTGTAGCTGATAGGCTATCTATATTTGGACATACTCTGTTGCCATAATAATAATTATGTTTTATGGAAGTGAAAGGACAAGTCATAAAGATGCTTAACTAGTGTAGTTCATTTGCATTACTCCACTCCACTAGCATCTTTCCATTAGCTCCCTGTTCAATACATTTTTTAAATAAATTAAAAGACAAAGTTAGGCCTGGCTGCAAGTTGTACTTGACATGTCCCATTATGAGCCATCATGCATCCTTAGCGGGAGGGGGGCTCCTTGCTGTTCCTATAGACATAGGGCCCATAGACTTTGGAATGCCCCTGCCTGAGAAGATAAGGCTAGAAGTCATTTTTTTTTAAATCAATTCACTTCTTCCCAATATTTTATTTGTATGATAGAGTAATTACTTTAATTAGTTTTGTCTTGAATACCATTGTATTATCTTGTCCTCTTTTTTTCTATTTCCTCATTCTAGTCTAATTCATTTTAAGTTGTTTAATGTCTTAGCCACATATTCTGCATTCACTGTTTGTCAGCACTATGTAATGTCCGTTTTTTAATTTATTAATTGTAGTGGTAATAGTGGTAGCAGTAGTATAATCACATATGAACTGTAACAATGAAGATATAAATGTTAAACTTGGTAATAATAGGACAAAAAAATCCAAGCATGAACCTTGACCTCAGGCAATTAAAATGTTCTTCATTTTAAGAGTTAACAAACGGTTGGGTTTACGAGAACACTATGATCGTAGGTTCTACTAAAGCTTATGTAATTACAGTGCCTTTCAAACAATTTTCTGCCTCTCAGCCACCCAATACTTATCCAATTGAAACAGGTCCTCGTGTATTATAGCCTCCATTATTGGCTATATATACATTTAAATGTTAAACAAGAAAAGGAACCTGTAGGCTATTCCCTTTTCCAGAGTTCCAGTAGATGAGAGAGACAAGAGAAATGGGTCTTCCCACTATAAAACCTCCAGATGAAAATATATCACCCTATATTGTATATCTGACCAAATGTGCTTACTGGGATATAATACATTTCACTTGGTTTAATTAAATTCAAACTACTTTTTTTGTTCAGCCCCACCCGTTTTCACCTACAGTCAAATGGGACATATCACAGAGAAAGTGAATGAGAATGTTTTCAAGCCATGCCCTTAAAGTATCAGTAACATAAGAAGACAATAGATAGTCTGTCTGATACATTAAATTCATTATCATCATCAAGGGATTGTGTGTAGAACAGGTTTCAGTTGGCCTTGTTTCTCAAATTAAGTAAACTAGCCATGCTTTCCTTCTGACCTTTATCTGACCAAAGGAAAAAAGTCCTTCACGAGAAAATAGAGGGCCCTTTTTGTGCACAGCAAAATTAGTTGAAATGTACTCTCGGTTGCTCTGTTAATGTTATATCCTGTTTGCATTTTTAATCATTATCTCTGGTCACTTTATTGTACCTATTTATATTGTACTGTTTAAGACAGCTACAAAAATAGCATGAGCACTGTACTTTATAGTATTGTTACTGTTTTTGTGTTTTATTTCATGCACCTTGGTCCGTAAGAAATTACCTTTGTTTCTGTTGCTCTTTGTTTTAGTTTTTTGTAAATGAATGGCAATAAAATAGTTATAATCTCATCTAATCTAAATATTTTATATGACTCTATATGTTTACATTGTTTTCAGTAGACCTATCTTCAGAAGGAGTGTCATTATTATTCAATGGTTATGAATGTGCATCAAGGATCTTCTCTCTATAACAAAGTAGACCAGAGATATGAGATAATATAAGAGACCACTACCAGAAGGTTTTTATATCTCAATAACAAAACAAAAAAGGGTTAATGCTAAAATACTTTTTAAAATATGCTGTACACTAAGTATCCACTTTCTTTGGTGTACCTAATACATTAGTAACTGTGCCCCAGGGCCCCTTGTCTTTGGAGGGCCCCTTGGCCCTTTGTCCTCAAGGGGCTACGCTGTTAAGGGCCTTGCTAAGGGCCACCAGAATGAGACAGGACTGGGCACTGTTCCTGATTTTCACAGACCCAATCCTCCCCCAACCCGTCTGGGCAGGGGTCCTTGGCATTTCCCAAGGGCCCTCTTGTGGGTTATTCCACCCATGGGTGAGCCTAATAAGGAGCGTAACGTGTGTGGTCTTCCGCTGTTGCATCACGGTCCAACGTGTTCTGCATAAAGAGATGCTCTCGTGTCTCTTGGTGTAACCAGACACAATATCCACTTGGTGAATACTAGGGTCTGGACACGCTCCATTGGGGACTGTGTAAAGTCATTGGTCTAATAGTCGTAGAGTAGCCTTTAACCAATCAGCATGATAACGTATCACTTCATCTAGCTCTACCACTGCCGAAACAACAAACAACAACAAACATATGATGGCCCACCATCGTTCACACAGGGTGGCTGTGTGAATGCTACTGACCCAGCCCCACTGGTCTCTCATTGGCCCACCATCGTTCACACAGTGTGGCTCTGTGAATGCTATAGAGACCAGGGTTTCCACACTGTAATCTCAGCGATGATTGAGCTGAGAGCAATAGTTGGGCGGAGCCAGTTCTTCTGCATCCCACTGTAGCTACAGTGCTACTGTCACCTTCCCGTCAGCATGAAGCAGCTTGGCCATCCTCTTCTGAATCTCTGTTGTCTCCCACAGCACCGCCACTCACTGGATGTTCTTTGTTGTTTTGTTATTTACCACTCTCTGTAAACTGCAGAGAACATCCAAACATTGCACTTGACGAGATACTTTTCCCTGTTTGGCACCAGCAATCATTCCACACTTTTAAATCACGTTATTCCCCATTCTATGTTTGGTCTGACCAACAACGAAACATCTTGACCATGCTTTTATACACTTGCTGCCATTCAAATGGCTAGATTGTTACATAAGGTGTAACTAATGCAGTATATTGGTCACTGACAAGTAGGACAATGAGTAATGTATATTGACAATTGGACTTCATATGAATATGACTTGAATATGATAGATTGAGATAAATTGTGTGTATTTTACACATAGAACAACAAGATAGTCACTATACTATGGAACAGGTTTGCTTGTTTAGGACAGAACCACGGGATATCAATTCACGGTGGTAATTCTCGAGAACGCTTGCTAAATTCTAAAATCTCCTGTCAATGCCATAGGGTGCTCCCTCAGAAGCTCTGCCCCACACATTAGGAACACACGGCTAAGGCTAGGATATTGTTGTTTGTGTTTCTATTTACAGAGCCAGGCTGTGTAGAGCACCAGATTATTTTTTCAACATGCACAGAGAACGATAAGATAGCAGACAGCAAGGATATATTTGGTGAATATGACAAAAAGGGCATTATCTTACAATCACTTAATATACCTTTGAGGAAAGATGCATATAATCAATTGCACCACTAAAAAACAAAAGCGTTGTTTTCATCATCTTGGTCAAATTGCCCCTGTACAGATGCTCCTATAATCATGTTACGTGACTGAGAAAACCAAAATATAGATTATACATAATTGCTTCCTGTAGACCAGAACGCTGACATCCTGGATCTTACGGGAATCAAAATAAAATATGAATTAGACCTAACATGCAAGGAAACACCCTACACACACACGCAAAGAACCATAAGAATACTCTTGTGTTTTGTGTCTGTGTGCATGTGGATTGAACCACACACGCACTCTAACATGAAGACTGATGACTAGCCAAACCGTATTAGTTAGCTAGAACATTGGACAAACCACTGTATGTGTGCTTGCTTGGCATTTACATTCCATCAGTTCATTTTAGGTATAATAATCATAAGGGTTCATGTGAACAGACCATATCCTCCTGGAATTACTCATTATAGCCCAATACATACAGTAGCCTATATTTAAAACAAAATGTTATACAGAATTGTCCATACAAAATTGTACCAATAGTGTTTTAGTTTTCTTTAGTTGAGTTTAGTGTAAGCTGATTTGAGGGTACCAATAATCTACATTTATATATTTTCACGTATGAATAACATCAGACTCCAATTAAACCATTTCCTTTGAAAGAGTTAACAAGGCAGAGGAAGGATAAATACTGCCACCTACTGTAGTGGTGTAAATATGATAGTAAAGCAGGTCCCTGTATGTAGGCTACATTGTTTCTAGATACAAAAAAACTACAACTCTACAAAGTTGGTTGACCCTCGATGTGTACATGGTTTAAAACATTACTTATTCTGCGAAAAAATCCATAGTTTTTGGTCAAAAATTGTCTAGTACATTTTTGGCCTCACTAACGCACGTTATAGCCTCAAACGTTATCGTTTTTATTGTATTGGTAATGAAATGGCTCCACCACCTGGTACAAGGCAAAAACAACAGCTAATGAATTCAATGTATTTTACTGCATTTTAAAACTGTGATGTTAAAGAAATAGTACATTTCTGTTCACTAACCCTGAAATGTAGGCATATCATACCTGTAATCATGTAATATCAGGTTGCAATCAGACACTTTATCTTTAAGACAGTCCATCAATTAAAACATATACGGTACCTTCAATAGCAGCATGCAGTGAGGGCACATATGCTCAGGGCAATTTACTGCAAATCTTGGGGCTCAAGAAAAATCATGGGATGTTGACAGAGCCATAATGGTCTCTGTTAGACAGCACCTCAAACACTTGTTGGGTCTCTAATGGCCTCATTTATTACCTTAAGTTACTGTGCATGTGTACATCTTATTGCCTACATTACATTTATGCTTCTGCCAAATGTCTTCAGATACTGGATATTACATATCATTGTGTTCTGTCTATTTTAAGTATATAAACATATATATTGTTTGACATCTTGGTGTATGTTCTTTGATGCTTCTTGGCCACGTCTCTAATGCAAAATAGGTTTTAATCTAAATAAGAATTCACATGGTTAAATAAAGGTTAAATCATTACATCCTATTACATTGTATATGTAAAAAGATTTAGTCATAGAATACAATTTCAGTCTGAGGTACATTTGTCACATGTATATCCAATCCAATCCATTTTATTTATTTATTTTGAATATATAGGCTATAATATATATAGGCTAGGACTGAAGGGATAGTCTTAGCTTTATTTCTGGAATGACCCTTGAAGCTAACATTAATTCAGTTTCTGTTCCGAGCGCAAATCAGAGCACATTACTGTGCATAGTAGCCTACTGCATTTTGTCTTGATGTCGTTGAATCATTGATCCAATGCTCAAGGTTTGTTTCTTGAATCATGTTTGTAAACTGCTGGTTATAAAATATATTTCTATATAAAATCCAGATACAAATATGTATTTATATATTACCATGTAGCAGTAATTAATGTTTCAACTATCATTTTGATAACCTTTAAAATCAAACTTAACACTGCCTATTACGCTGCATTAACAGCCCACCATTCCAAATTCAAGTAGAACAAATTCCTGGCTTGATGGTTGACAATACATCTACAATATAGCCACATCCCAATTTAATTCATATATCTTGTGGTTTGGTTGGCATCACATATGCATATTTCTTTCATTCATTGATGTGAATATTAAGACTTTGTAAAAAATAACTTTAGTAATTTAGTAATTTTCCCTAATTGATTCAACTAGTCTCTCTTCTATGAAACCAAATGTAAATATGTTGTGCTGCATTTCCACTAAGTGGTTATAATATTGGCACAATTTCAGTTCACCATCCTCAGCAGAATAATCCATGAGTAAATTGTTCTAAAAAGTATTAACTTAAACTCCAGTGCTTCAATAGAGTTAGAGCATGGATAGAGCTACACATTTCTGTCTCAGCTTTGTTTGTTTGAAACACAACTGTGGGTGGTGGTACAGACCGGGGATGGAGCAGGGTATAAAATGTATGAGCTTATACATTGCTTGGTTTAATGCATTTCACATAAGCCACTTTTAAAACTGTCACTGTTAAATTTGTTGTAATACAGCTTGATTTCACTTCAGATAACAACCAAGTGGTAGATCTTGTTTTTGACAAACCAGCAGTTCAAGAGTTTAGTTAAGTTATCAGAAAAATATTTTTCCATTTTAAAGTATATTTTACAAAGATCTGTCCCACATTATTACATTGTTTTGAAATAACTGACACTAGTAATACAAATCATTGCGCTGTGCATGTTTTATTTCCAATAATTAACCTTTTGGTCCATCTTAAGATACATAAAATGAAAAACGTGCTTTACAGTGATTTAAATTGTTGGTGTCATCATATATCTTGCAGTAACCAGAAAACATGAATTTATACATTCAACAATTTTCAAAATTGAAATGCCATTTTTGTGCCTTCAAAAATATCTGGCTTTTTCAATAGATGGGACCTTCACAGAAAATCCTTAGACTATTGCGATGAGAACAACCATAACAATTAGGAAGAGATGACTTTCACACGCCTCATGACAAAATATAGGTTTTACATGTTATTTTTGTGTATATTCAAAAGAAACTGTGTATTATACGATATGTGCACCAGTCATATTGAAAGAAAAGACACCTATATAAACCGACAACTACATCCAACTGTGTTTAGTACATTTACGCTGTGTATATTACATGTAAATTACCACTTTTACCACTACGAAGTGTCTATTCGTAAGTCAATTATTTTTGTCTTTCAACATGATTCAGCAAAAAAAAAAAAAAAAAAGGTACTTGTAAAAAAGAAAACAATTTTAATATCCAGGTCCATTGTTCAATTCTGATTTCTTCTACATTCTTAAGATAACAAAACAGTAA
>JAOEGT010061426.1:0-17539 GCA_025447795.1 Speoplatyrhinus poulsoni
CAAGCCAACACAACATCAAGACAACATGGAGGTTCAAGACAAGCCAACACAACATCAAGACAACATGGAGGTTCAAGGCAAGCCAACACAACATCAAGACAACATGGAGGTTCAAGACAAGCCAACACAACATCAAGACAACATGGTGGTTCAAGACAAGCCAACACAACATCAAGACAACATGGAGGTTCAAGACAAGCCAACACAGAGGCAGACTGCATGTTGTAGAGGTCCGCTATCTCTGTGCAATAATAAGATGCTATTGATGAACATCGATAAACATTGTTAAACATACAATACAAAGACGACAAACATTTGAGTTTTATCTTCAATAATGTTGTTTTCACTGTATTTCACATTGAAAATACAGTATATGATATTTTAAACATTACTGTAATATGGTAGAAAACAACTATTTCCTATCTCAAGACAGATATAGGGGAGTAACGGTGTCCTAAGTAGATAATGATATCACTCTCTCTGTGTGTTGGAATCCAAGATCTTCTGTTCTATGTGTTTTGTTGTATGTACAGTATGTTATACTGTATTCATGGCAGGGCTGGTCGTGTGCCGAGCATAGTGCATGCCTAGTGTGACAGCTCCATGGCAGAAAGTCATGTAGATCCCCATTAAAGATTCACATAGCAGTTTCACCCCCACACCCCAACTGTATCACTGCCACCTACTGGCATGGATGTAGCTGAGCCTTAGCAGTAATCATGTCAGCCTGCATTGCAGGCAGACCTGCGCTATGGAAAAGCAAAACAGCTTCGTCTGCAGCTATGAAATAATCTGAACCGCCATCTCGCATTAGTGTACACATTTAAGATCGTATATCTTATCAGCTAATATACATTTAAAGGTGCTGTAGAAAGATAATTTATATTTGATCTCAATCCAAACAGAAACACCTCTTCAATGCCATATGGGTGCTCCCTCCAAAGCTTTGTCCTCAGAATTGGACAAGCATTTTGCCATGGCCGGGAAAAGTGTCATGTGTTGCGTTCTGCAACAGTTTGTTTATCTTCCAATATATAGGCCCAGGGCTGTGTTGAAACACAGGGCAGCTGGTGGAACCTGAGATGTTTGCTGAATTTGACAAACTGTATTAGCTTACAATCACTTATCCCACCTTAAAGTAAATAAAATGTGCTATCATGCTCTCTGTACTAAACTGGGTGTATACTCTGTACCCCCAGAGGAACAAATAAATAAACCTTGTTTCAAAAGCCAACAGATGTAGAACTAGTCTTCTCCTAGAGTCTTCTCCTAGTGTCACCTCTAATCTTCCACATATGTTGTAATACATTTGTTGAAGATAGTACTGTAGGCTACCACTGGGTAGCCATTTGTTGTTGATTGCTGACTATCACTGGCCTAAATTAAACATGAAGTCTGCATACAATGAGAATGCAGTGTTTGAGTATATGTAGTGCCTTTTCATCAATCTTAAGGCCTCCTTTATTTTCTCTGAAACATCTCAAAATGTCTGGATGTTTGACACCCAACGTTGGTGCTGTTTTCCATTCCTGCTCTTAAATGCATGCAACAGGGCAACCTGCAAAACTGTCTGGTGCACTGCTTAGTGACCAAATTCTAGTCTTGGATTTTTTCAAACTTGTTTTACAATGAAGAACATCCTAAACACTTATACTATGTACTTATATGTCGAAGTATGTGTGGAGCAGTAGTGTCCAAGTGGTCCATACTTTTACTGCTTTGGGGAAGAGTGTCCCTAAAGAGTGAAAGAGTGCATGAACATTGCAAATACATGTAGCTGGCTGAGCTGTCCAGGTATGTCCAGGTATGTCCAGGTGTGTCCAAGTATAGCAGAGTCTCCACAGCTTGAGTCGAGGCTAACGTCCAGGCAACATTGCAATGCAAGGGCAATTTGCAGCATCTCTCATAAGCAAATGAGTCACTATGTTGTGCCGTGGTAAATACAACGATGTTAGAAATACAAAGCAAAGCAAATGACCGGGCGTTTAATTGAAACAAGCTACCGCCTGGAAGACACAGAGAAGCCAAGCGAGAGAATAACGGGGAGAGGGTCAGGGACAAAAGCAGACGCGCAGGTAAGGGGAACGAGAAGAACGGAGAGGTGTTGTAGAAACAGGAGCAGATGCTATAGCTTAGTAGTCTCAGGCCTGTCTCAGGCCGTAAGGCATCACACTTGCATTCCCCCAGCATGCCATGTTTCTCTCAGCTTTGAGCGTGCGCACACGCACACACACACACACACACGCACGCACATTTATGCCCCGCCCACAAACACTCCCTCTCCCCTGAAACCTTCATATCTGCTGTTCAGGTATTGTGCCAGATGCATTTACCTTTGCATTTTGCGAGGGCAATTCACTGCTCTGTCATCGCTGCTCCATTACACAGCACACAGTCACACGCATTCACGCACACACAGTCTGATTGCATACAGTATGCGGATTGCATACACACATTATATTGTGTGTATAACATAGCCTTATTAACCTGTCAACAATGTGTGTGAATGTGTGCACACATTCACACACATTGTTGGGAGGCTTTAGATGCAATATTGGGGTGGGTGGGGGGGTGGCTGGGGGTGGGTTACAACAACGAGGTGGTCCTGTACAGAGCCTTCATGTCAATCACTCATCCAGTAAATGCAATATAAACTTTATCTTGTATTTACTGTTGCGACGTCTCTGCCATGCATCCATTCGTGTTTATGAGCCTATTTAGTAGCTGCACGGACGGAGAGACAAATACCCACATAGGCCTACCAGAAATCTATATTGTGCAGAAATGCATGAACCCTGTCTCTGCAGGCCTGTCGGATTTAACGGAGGAGACTAATGCATAATGAAACTAATGTATGGTCTGGGCGGCCGTTTTGCAAGCTACGCAGTAGATTGCAAATAATTATGCACAAATACCATTTTACTTCAAAAGTCGGAACGTAGATATTCCATATAAATTCGTTGTCCCCTCTCTGTAACCGTCCCACCCATCCAAATTGAGTCCGCCACAACGGGAATACACGAGCAGCAGGCTGCTATGTGACATCACTATCTCTACAGCCTTCTAATGAGAGGCGACAGCTTGCTATAAGCTTCTGCGCAGATCCACAGAGTGTTATCGTATGCGGATGGACTCTCAATCTGTGTTTTGCCTGCCATCAGCTCTTTCCCTGTACATACACTCAAGGATAGCCCATTTTGAGAGAATCTGCAATGCAAAAATAACTACAATAACAAAAATAATATCACGTCCAGTGGGCTGCGTAGGCCTACTCTGTTTTTTAAATAACATACAAAAGCAAATATAGGCTCCCACATCTGCACTGTGAATATACAGTAAAGGCTGCTCGAGGCCCCATATTAGAACATTTGTCTTGCATATTTTTGACATGTAAAGAAATTATGCCTTTGGGCTATTATTTCTACTTACGTGGTCAATACTCCTGTCGTTTCCAGACGGCAACGTAGAACGAGAAGACATTTTCCCTGAGTTAAGATTCACGTTATGTTTATGCGGATGATATTTACAGGATTAGGCTCCACAGATAATAACATCCGACATCGGCAGCTCCGCAGATGCGACCACGGACCCGATCAATCTGCCTCTTCTCCAACCGGCGTAGCCGTGGTTGAGAGGAGACCTGTGCCTGTCATGGCAGCACTGGGGATCTGTACTGTCCTCAAACGAGCTGCATATTCACCGTCCAATATGCAGAATTCGATCAAAGATGCAGCAGAGGAATGCAAATTCTTAACATCGAATAAGTGCTAAATGTCGGTGATGTTTGGCCAAAGCTCTACGTCTCTTTGGCGTCTCTCCACCCCTTGCCTCATGTCGGCATACAAAACAAATACAGCTTCTACCAGCTGAGCTTTGTGTGTCCGTTTAGCATTCTACTAATCAATGCAATATTTTCTATTGGTCCTCAATTCATATGCAGTCGTTCTCCATTGCACTGGGGGCATTCCGCAGGAAAACAGGCGCTAGGTGCAGGAAAGGGCTCGATATTCCCGATCCGTGAGATGCGCCACTTCTCCCGTCAGGGATGCTGACAGACATCTCCCGAACAACGCCGAACACTGCCGAATGCACGAGCAAACCGCTCCGAAAACGACCGAAAAAGAGTTAAACCGTTTAAAATCCATTCTACGTGAGTTTCTTTTTTGAAAATATTCCCTGCAGTGGCATGACCAATGATTATGCTTGCTTCGGGTAGCCTACCATAGGCTACCCCTTCCATGTGTTAACTTTAAGAAGCAGGAACCATCAGAATATTCTAGTGAAACATCACTTTGCATTCTGACAACCTTGTTCAAGGTCAGAGAGAAAGCTGATTAACAGGACACACATCATTTTCAACAATAGCATAGGCTATAAAGCTCCTGAATTAATTTTGAAACAAATGCTGAGATTCCAACGTTTTAGTTTCATCTGGATGCATTTTTCATTGAATGTCAGCACATAACGCAATGTCCCGTCATTTTCACTAGATGGTAGTGATGGTAAACTGTTCTCACCAACCAACAGTATATGCTACTCAGGAAAAGCAGGCTATGACAGAGGTCTTCAACGTTTTTCAGATCAAAGACTTCTTGGCTGATAGAAACATTGCACCGCTGGGATCCCCTTTACACATAGCCTATGGTATAAAATAGTTTGTTGCGGGCTAACAATGTGTAGTGCCATTTATAAAAGCCACCAACTAAGCCATTAAAATAACTGACAGATTTATAAGACATACTTGTTAATGTTGGGCTGAACTAATTTGGAGGACCTCCTGCAATACCTCTGAGGACCCCATCGGGGTCCCTGACCCCCTGTTGAAGACCTCTGGGCTATAATATAGTACATCTCCTTTTTGAAAACGGCAAGCAGTAGCCTAGTCAGGTTTGCCTTTATTACATGGACTTGAAACAAACAGATTGCTATAGACATTTCTCCAGTGAGTTAGAACTAGGCTGCTTCCTGGTGACGCTAGTCTATTTGTTTTTCCACAAATTTTTATTATTCTTAAATGTTGTATTATCTCAAATGTCAACAGTGTTTATATGTTTATTTATTGAGGAAAGGTATAAAGACAAAGAGTACCGTTTTGCCATGTAAGACAAACTGGACAAAACAGTTCCACACAGAACATAGGTGGGTATAGTGCAGATGTCAAAGGTCAAATAGACTCAGTGTTCAAGCATTACAGTTTGCTGGACCTTGTCAGCGTGGTTGCAGAGCGGACATGGCACTATTAATCACAAAGCTCGGCTGCACGATAATGGAAAATTGCCGTGGGTTCAAGAAGGTTCCGTATAGTCAACCGGGGAGGTTAGATGCAGAGAAAAACAAGACTGCAGCGTTCACGTTTGAGTTTATTAGAGAGTACCAATTGAAACACAAGTGGAATGTGTTGAAACAAACTATACAAGTGATTAGTATATCTTTGTACAGTAGTTCTGGTTTTACGAGTCCAGTAACACACATACATATAATATGATGTGCATCTAGACTGCATACAATCATATTCACATCTGGGAAAAATATTGAATCTTGAGTTCTATGATTGGAGACAACAGTCAGCCAGATACCTTGCCCAAAACTTGAGGTTAAAAAATACTTACGTTCTTGAAAAAACGCGTCCAGCCAGTAGCACTGTGCAGTAAGTAACATAAACATCGCTCTCCGACACCTCAAGAACGCTCCAGTGACAAATGATAGAACCCCAGGGGGCTTCAGCCTCCCTTGCTAAGGGGTTCACTCTGCAATCCTATAGGAGTGGGGTTTGAATCCCGGGTGGAACTCAAACCTCCGTCACACACAGTGATACCATATCCTACCTGAACTGACAAAAACGTTAAAATGAGATTTATAAATGGCACGTCAGTTTCAGGCTCCCTGATGTATTAAAACCAGGAGCTGTGCTCTTAAACTGCGAACTTCCTAATTAACACAGGTGTGCACTTCACTGACATCCAAATAATGGAAATGTGGATTCATAACAAGTGATAATGCCCCACTAAACAAAAAAAATGATAAACAAACAAAAGTGTACCAAAAATGGTTTTGTTAACATGCCATGGAAAAATAATATAAGCAACAATAAGAATTAGCACAAGAGCGCAATACATTGAGCACTTAGAATGAACACAAAGGCACTCAGTGGCACACTGCAATTGCAACGGCAAGCCACAAGTTGATCTGGGCTTCTTTTGTTCTGACATCTAGGTTGCTGATTGGTTCCGGGACACATGGGCTTACCCTGCATTCACGTGCTGCCGGAAAAATCACATACATGAGAAATGAGTTCCTGACTGGGAAGATTCACATGATACGTCCTCTCAAGTCAGAACAACAACCCGGAAAGTATTTTGGTAGGCCTACACTACACGAGTTGCAGAGTGACATCAACCGCCAGAGAGTTAGAAAAGTGACATTGTGATACTTTGTTTGCCGGTTTTCTTTTTATTTTTATTTTGGAAGTAGGTATATATAGTAATCAGTTTTTGAGCTGAACTAGTGCATACAGGTTGGAACTGTATTTATTTGGCCCCCAGATAAGTATGTCTGCCCCTGCACAGCACAACACGCTGTGGGCCACTTTCAGTCCTGCAGTGGTGCCACTTGGAAAGTATTTTTATTGAAGAGTATCTTAGAATGGTGGTTGTAATATTGTGCATGTGATGCAATTGAACCTCTAAATGGTGTTGCTGATATTTGCCAACAATAAAGGGCTTCTGTCCGTGTGGTTAATATGGGTCAGCGTGAATGGCACTGTGCAGTTTGGAAACAACAAGTCCTGTAATCAAGTCCAGGAGTGAATCTTTGGCCGCCTGTGGCTTTAGGACCATAGGTCACACACGTGTCTAACCTTTCGCTCAACTCTCAGAGAGATCAGATAAGTTCCCACTCGGGGTCTAGCGTTGTGAGTTTACTCCAAATCCTACCTCAGTTTTGTGTTTCCTGCAACGCCTCTTCCTGATGGGGCACAGAACACAACCTGCTTACGTAAATAAGCGGGGGAGAGAGAGCATGGAGAGCCAAAGGTGAGCCCCTGTTGCCATATTTCACAGGAGGCACCATTGTTTAGCTCCAGACTTATTCCTTGCCATGCAAAGTAGTTTCCGTTCTTGCAATTCGCTTGAGTTGATACATTTGTTGTTAACAGACAACTTTTGGCGGGTCTGCGAAATCCTGAAAAAACAACACACGCAAGGATTTTTAGTAAACATTTTGTTTGTTTTCAGTTGGAAGTCGATGATTCATGATTAGCCATTATCTGTTTTATTTTTGACAAGACAATCGGATATTGATTGATTGATTGATGGCTTGATTAAAATGTTATTATAGCCTCTGCACACTTGCACACACACCTCATCCTGAACATATTTCCTTTGTATGTTTATAAGCTTTGCATTCCCGTGTTAACTCGTCATTCTGTTTATTCTGAAAAGTTCAAATAAATCATTGTATTAAATATGATTTGAGAGCGATTTCAATAATAGTATAACATGCATATTTCTGATATCAGTTTTTAATTTTTTATGAAACAAACTTAACTTTTGAGTCAGATTTGATCTCTGATGCCAATGGCTGCTTGTAGGGGTTGCCATGGCTATGTTTGTGTTTTAGGTAAAAAGAAGTCACAAGAATTTCCTCACAGAGTAAATGTGAGTCTGGGAGACACCAGCCTGAATCATGGACTTCCCTGAGTGCTATACATAAAAGATCCACAGCCTTTGAGGATGTCCGCTGGACTCGGTCAACCCTATTTTTCCATGAAAGATCTGACAAAATAGTCCCTCACTGTCACTCTCTCCTACTCTTATTTGTCTTCTATTTATAGGCTCTTATTTCCCTGAAGTTGTTTTGAGAGCTCTAGAAAACAAAGCCATCTATTGTCAAGACGCATAAGAAACTAGGTTATTCTAAACATGCATGTGGCACTGCTGTGCCATTTTTTTAGTCCTTGCTCTGAAGAGTGAAGGGCTGGGACAATTGAACTAGATTTTAACTTACTTTGCATCTGCATGATATAAACACTTTTGGAGGATTTTATCATTGCTTGAAATGTTTTTTAATCTGTGTGTATGTTTGTATGGCGTTAAATGTATCATGTAAGGGTAGCAGTTGATCAGTCGATATATATTTTTTGACTTGTATCCCCTGAAAGAAGTGGCATGCAAGCAGAAGATGGGTATATTATTAACAATAAACAAACATAAATACCATCTATTTAAATCTTTTTTTTTTATAAAGTTTTTCTAGCTCAAATGGACACGCATTATTTCGATCTACTGTACATTGTAGCTATATCTTGAGCTTAGAAATTAGATTTGAGTATATATCATAAGTTTTAACAGTTTGTGATCAATTATTTATACCCAAAATATATAACTGGAAATTAACTCAAGATCATTTTCTTACTTCTTTCTATCCTTATATGAAGATAGACATGGTGGGGCATTTGCCCAGTCACTGACAGAAGCCAGATGATGGGCTGTAATAAACATATAAAATGTATGAACTAAATGACTTGAGATGAACTTCCAACTTGTTGCAGCTGGAAATTAGACCTTGATTGTCGTAGGCTATACGTTGTGCTGTGTGGTTGCCAGGTTGATGGGCTGTCATAAACATACAGTAGAGCACATCTTGAGGCCTGCCGTGTGGTTGCCAGGTCTGTGAGGACAAGGGATGCGTTTGTATATATAAAGACAGCCGGTACGCATGCAGGACCAGTGAAGCAATTACAGTTTTTTTCTCACTATTATTCAAACGTCTAAACAATTTATACAAAGGAAAATAAATAACCCCATGGGTTGAGATGTTTACCATGTCACTGGCGTTGGGCCAGGTCATCTTAGTGCAAACATTTAAACTGAACACAATTAAATGTCATACTGCTTTATTTAATTGAAAATAAAATTTAAAAAATGCCATTGTGGAAAGGTAAAAGCTAACCTAAAGTATGAACATGCGTCACTGATAAAATATCTAGAAAGGTTTTTCACTGGATATTATCACAGCAGGCTATTTTTGAATACAGTCGCCGGGTGGAACAAAAGGTAGACTTCCGGTACTTCCTTTGCGTTTGAGACCTATAAGAGTTATAACTTCACGGAGACAAAGATGGGGCTTTGACTTGGTGTTAGAAGGACTGTGCCTCCGACCGGTGGGCCCTGGCAGGGCCATCTTGATGGATATGCTCAGATAACATAAATCAGGATATCCCATCAGGAGTGACGAAGTGTAGCCATTGTTTTGGTTCAAGTGGGCAACCGTCCTGAGCAGACGTTTACGCTGTACGTGGGAGAGGACACAGGATTTTGTTGTGCTGTCCTGTCAGATCACGTCAATACAGCCCCAGGGTCATCTGTGGCGGTGTGCCAGGCCACATCTCCGTCCTGCACAGTACCTAAGAGCAGGCTTGTGTCATGACCTTTTGGCTGAACAACACACGCACAGGCACACACAAACACAGATGTCACACACACACACACACGCACACACACACATGCACTCGCACACACACACACACACACACACACACACAACTAGCTTCATATATTCAGAACACAACAAGAACAACAAAAAAGAAATAAAAAGGGCAAACGTGAAAACTCAACCGATGGGCCGAACAAAGAAAGGGAACGGCAAAGCATGCTTCCGAAAACAAACAGTCGCTATAGCCAGATGGGTTTTCCAGTACAGCGCTCCGTTAATTAGAGGAAACAAGGGAGTGCTTCCCAGGGACTTTGCAAAGGCAGCCACAATGTGATGTTCTGGTCTGTTCCATCTAAAGGGAACTGATAGGGGAACCTCCAAAGAGCTTGGCTGTAGCCGCTACCTGCTTGCCCCAGTCAGACACAGTACTCCCTGCATGGAATACCTGGAAAACAAGCCCCCTGCACATCCACCTCCCATCTACATGTCGGGAGGATGTTTGATAATCACGTGAGTCACAGACCAACGCTGCCAAACTTATCATTCTGCTCAATGCCAACTTCACTTAATGTTTTTCCTGTCTTGTACTATGGCTTTGTAAAATAAAAACATGTTAGTGCTCTGTACTATTCAAGGTCAAACTGGCCCGTTGTTTTTTTTTATAGATATAGAATAGATATACTGTATGTTATAGATTTACGTACTGTACAATCAGTGTTGGGCAAGTTACTCAGGAATTGTAATAAGTTACTATTTACTTATTACTCCTTCAAAAAGTAATAATACTATACTTATTTCTGTGTACTAAAATTAATAAACTAAAATGAGTTACATTACTTGTTACATGACTATATTACTTTCACAATCACTACCCTGTCTCACCCCTTCCGAAAAATGACAACACGTGTAGCCAGCTCATTTTAGAATTGAATCCTCTTTATTGGAACAATAATTTAAGCTTGAACTGTCCCTGACTGGACCTGCCACGCAATCACGCACAGGTGTATCCGTAGGTTATGGCCTAGCTTCGATGCAGATTGGCCCACGACCCACATCTTCATAAAATGGAAGTGTAACGCAGTAATGCAGCATAATTTGGATTAGTACTTGTAATATTATTACCGTGTTGGAAATAGTAATTTGTTACACTACTAGTTCATGAATAAAGTAATAATATTACAGTAACTAGTTACTGCCCAGCACTGTGTGTCATTTTATTAAATCATATTTTGTTACACTATTTGCAAAAATAAACACCAAAGGCGCAAAAATAAGCTCAGGAGTGAAAAGCTAGCTACACTCAAAATCTGAATTCTTTGGAATTCCCTACCTACATGCATGCGTGCACAGTACAACGAAAATAATTGCACAGTTTTTAACCATAAATAAAGTATGTGTCCCAGTTGGAAAACTGCAGCATACACCCTTGCCGTTGACATACCAAACAGTGCCTTACAGATGTGATCTGCACAGGAAGGCACAATGCACACTAGGAGACTACAGTACATGCTGTACTCAGATAGACAAACTTGTGCTTGTTTGCTTTGCTCGGAGCAGGACGTTACACACATACCAACCACCCAGTGATGCCGCCCAGGGCCACGGGATAGCTCCATCCATCATGTGCCCTGCCTGTTCCCCTGCAAGGTCCTTATCTCCAAGCCCTGCTCCAGGGCCCCACTGACCCCAGCCTCTTCACCCAAGGTGTCTGCTGTGACCATAGACCGTATATATAAACTCTTAGACTATATACGGTATATTAATGGATAAACCCTCTGTGACGTCACCCATAGATCATATATATAAATGGACAAACCCTCTGTGACGTCACCCATAGATCATATATAGAAATGGATAAACCCTCTGTGACGTCACCATAGACTGTATATATAAATGGACAAACCCTCTGCGATGTCACCCTTAGACTATATATAAATGGACAAACCCTCCATGATGTCACCCTTAGACTATATATAAATGAACAAACCCTCCATGATGTCACCCTTAGACTATATATAAATGGACAAACCCTCCATGATGTCACCCTTAGACTATGTATAAATGGACAAACACTCCATGATGTCACCCTTAGACTATATATAAATGAACAAACCCTCCGGGACGTCACCTATAGACTATATATAAATGGACAAACCCTCTGTGACGTCACCCATAGCTTTTCTCAACAACGGATTTGAACAATGCGCTGGCCATTTTTGCAGTCCCTGACTGCACCTGTAACTCCCCCCTATCCATAATGATGGGATAAATGTATGGCTAATATATTTTTTACTGATAAATCAGTTGTCATGAACGGGGAGACTAGCTCTGGAGACCAAACCCGATTTTTGAACCAGGCTGTAAATATGTTTATTTTTGCTGTAAAGTCGGACACTTTAACATGGGAGTCTGACTGACTCCCTTTTGCAGCCAGCCTCTAGTGGCCATTTGATTAACTGCTGGAAAAAGGGAGGGGTCAAGAAGACTGGCTCCGCCCAACTGCTCTCAGATTTAAAAAGAATGTCGCTGATATTATAATCTGGAAACCCTGTTCGCATTAGCGTTTTCACATGCAGCTACACTGCTGGCAGGCCAATCAGGGTGGGCTATGCCGAGTTTACACTACACGACTTTCAGAGTCGTTAGGTCGATGTGCAGCACACACACTTCATGACTTCCAGAGTCGTTAGGTCGATGTGCAGCACACACACTTCATGACTTTCAGAGTCGTTAGGTCGATGTGCAGCACACACTTCATGACTTTCAGAGTCGTTAGGTCGATGTGCAGCACACACTTCATGACTTTCAGAGTTGTTAGGTCGATGTGCAGCACACACTTCACGACTTTAAGAGTTGTTAGATGGATGTGCAGCACACACTGTCTCTTTTGTAATTGAGTGTCTTAAATTAATATTGTGATTCACACTACGTGACTGATAGGCGACAGGGGCCCACGTTTCACACAACAAAGTCAAACTGGAGCTTGGAGATAGATTGTCTCACGCGCTATAGGCAAATATATCTCACAAACAGTCGTAACATAATACCTATAGCGTTCGCACCTCATTTACATGTTAGCCAACATTTCTCAACATACTCTTTCAATCACAACATTTCTCACCACTTATGCGGTTAGAATTGTCATTCAAATGTAAGCGTTATCGACAAAGGATACGTGTTTCAGAGAGACACAGTATCTTTACAAAGTCTATTTTCTCAGTCCCCTTATTTTCATCTCATCCTTGTCATCTCTCATTGGCTGTATGTTGTTTCTGCTGTCTTTACCAGTCACACCACAGTTCATTCTACAGCATTTGGTGAGAACGGTGTTAGGGTTAGGTGTCTTGCTCAGGGACCAAACATAACATGTTACCAGCACTTGCTTATAAAGGACAATTGATTTCACTAGACTGGCACCAGCTTGTACAGCAATTCTGGACAAGCTTGCTGTTGCTCTGCTATATTCAGAGTTTGACCAGATTTCCTGATTAGTAACCAACTGAGACTTTGTGACATTGAATGAATACTAACAGGTCAAGATACTTGAGGAAAGATATTATAAATATTATATGAAGATACATTTAGGTTAGCAGGTTAAATATATAATGAGGTTAGAATAAAATTACAGCCATAGTATGACCTCACATTAATCATACAAAATTAAATTTCCTAACAGTCCAAAATGGTCACATGTAATTGATCCCAGTGATTTGCAGCCAGGGTGAAGCTATAGCAAAGCTAGCGTTTAGTTGCTACCGCATGTTGGCTACCCTGGCTAATGGGTGAAGCTTCCCTTATAGCATCACATTACCCAAATCCTGGTCATATTACACTGGCTCACTGCTAGGTTCAAACATGGAATTTAATGTGTAGTCTGATTTGTGTCATTTTAGTTATTACTACTCATGCACGATGATGCATATAAATAGGTCAAACAATTAAAAACTATATCTTTTGAATTATGATAGGACATACATAAGAACATATTTCTTGCAAGTTGACAGCTACTTAAGTTATTATTATTATGTATTATTTATTATTGATTAAGTTATTATACTGTATTGGATCCAACTAGAAAACAGCAAGGCCATGCTTCTGAGACGGGTCTACACAGTACCACAGGATAGTATGCAATATTTGCTCATACTGTACAGGACCTCTGTCAAGGTTGGCTGGCTTTGTTTTGAATGTACCCCACTAGCGTTTGATAAACATGTGCCTTATCTCTTGACAAGCGGAGAGGAAGTTCCCTCCTAGTGTACAGCATAAACTTGGCTCCAATAAAGGCATCCGTTTGCACCTCCGTGGACAACAGGACATTTTTGTTTATCAAAAGACACCCCTTGGGCAGGACGCATGGTGACACGGGAAAATGGCATCATTGTAGCCACAATGGAGGCCTATATGTTTCAGGATCTCGCTGCTCTGGACGTAAGCTTCCGTGATTCCTTTGGACAAACAGCAATGTGTGTAAGGTGTACATTGTCTTGTCCGATGTGTGTTTTTGTTAAAGTTATGTACTGAGTGATACTCATACGTTGTTTAACAAAGTGTGTCTAAAATTTGTTTACCTAACCCATTCAATGGGTTTTTATTTTGTTTCCAGCAACAGATCCAGTTCATTCACAGTTCAAAACATTTACAAGGTTCATCAAATATATTCTCACATACAGATGGAGTGTATCAAATACTAGACATAAGTAAAGCAGTGGTGGGCATAACATACATCTGTCAAGTAATAGCTGTTTTTGCATAGATCATACTGCACTGCATTTGTTGACAGTAAATTCCAAATATCTGGAGGCATACAATACTAAAAAAGTGAAAAGGTTACATTAAAAGATCTTTACGGGCTATAATAAAATACCACTTTTGTACACTGTTGTACTACAAAACTATTAGTTTCTTAAAAAAAGTCTTACTTACTTACTTACAGCTGAAACCACATATCAACACGTACATCATTTTACAGTGCACAGGTGTATAGGCTACATCAGCATAAAACACCACACACCACTGCATACAGGTCTATCTCACACAATTATCAACGACGGACATGCAGTGTTTAGCAATGATTTCACATTTCTATTCAAAATACACCCCTGCGGTAGTCCCACTGGAGTTAAAGGCATCTGTAAGTCAATGGACTGCATTTATATAGCGCTTTTCTAACCTTCCTGCCACTCAAAGCGCTGTACAGTATTGCCTCACACTCACCCATTCACACCCCAATGGCGATTGCTGCCATGCAAGGAGCGATAAACCACCGGGAGCAGTTAGGGGTTAGGCATCTTGCTCAAGGATGCTTACAGGTAGGTCAAAACCGGGGTTTGAACCCACAATCTTCCAGCCGGGAACTCTACACCCGCACCTCTAGACCACCCTGCCCCCTCAATGAGCATGTACAGTTTAAGCAGTACCTGAGGTCAAGTCTCGCCAATCATCTTTGCTATAAATGGCTTTGATTTTCCTGGCGCAGTTATCTGGTCGTCCAATCTCTTGGTCAAGGTGCGTGTACATCTCATGCCAATGGTTCTCCTTTATAAACCACAGATTTCCCTGTTAATCCTTAAAGGCGGAGTCAGCGACTGTAAGCTAATACACTTTTTTTTTTCTGTACAATTCCACAAATCTGATAGCCGCCCGTTCTGTGAGCTCGCTGAAAACATAATCCGGCGTTTCTACACAGCCCTGGCTCTGTAAATGGGAACACAAACAAAGTGGTGCAGACCACACCACACAACACTGTCACAGCCTTGGCAATGTGTGTCCAGTGTGTGTGTGGGGGGGGGGGGGTTTCTGAGCGAGCACCCTATGGCCTTAAAGTGGGCAGTGTTTTTGTTTTGATTTGGTTGAGTTCAAATACCAACAATCTTTCTCCAGCATCGCTGCCTCCATCTATAAAAGCACAAAACATTCCCACCGGCGGGTCAGAGGTCACCGGCTAGTCCTCTCTGTGTGTCCTGCTGCTCCTCTCCTCCATCTCCAACGACTCCGCCAAGCGGGGACCCTGGTTCCTGGCGGCGCTCGCCCGGCGGCGGCGGCCGTGGCGGCTCTCCGAAACCCAGTTGGCGATGGCCATGGCGAGGCGCAGGAACGCCAGGCTGACGCAGTGCACCTCAGACGTGGCGGGGATGTCCGAGAAGAGGGCGCGGTCGCGGCTCACGCCACCGCCGTACTCCAGGTCCCTGACGACGTTCAGGATCCCCTGGCGCTCTGCATGGCGCGTCATCCCGCGCACGTTCAACAGAGCGGATACGTGCTTCTTCCTGGAAGGGGGGGGGGGGGGATAGAGCAAAGGTGAGATATTGGGGAAGGCGGGGCGGGGGAGTTTTGTGCTTTGTTTGGACAGGCATCAAGAAAAATTAGGACAGTAGCGATTTGGCTGGCAAAGGCCCCAACTTCCGTTGAGCGTGTTACGCAGTCGTGGAACAGTTTGTGGAAAGGCAGTTGCTGTGACGTGTTGTCTTGTGGGTGGGGGTGGGTATGGGGGAAGGATCACATGCAAGGATCACGCATCTGGGGTATGCCACACGCTCCTATGTCCCGTCTCACGGTATAGTGTGAACAAAATAGATTCCATTCCATTACAGCTGTTTGGCTCAACCTACGTCAAATCTTACCCATTTTCACGCCAAGCCAGCCTTGAAAGTTGTCAACTCTGCGTATGTGGTGTGCTAACAATCTACCAGATAGGCGGATAAAGGCTAAGGTTTCCAACAGGTGTTTTTTAGGATTGTGATTTTCTGGTTTTTACCAGTTTTGTATACTTTATTGCTTGTTGTCTGTCACTGTTACAGTCGGTAACTGTGACCTATTTACTTGCTGTTGCCTTTTGTGGCCAGGACACTAACTATCACTTGCTGTAACTTCAGGTGAAAACATATTAGATGTGTGTGTATGTGTGTTCACATTTTTCCGTGTGTGCACGTGTGGAACCCAACAATCCAGCGGCAGCCCTTGATCTCCTAAAATACTAGAGAGGAAAGCTGAAAAGTAAACAACGGTGGGTAAGTCACGGCTTGGTGCCTGGGTGAGTTAGCATGGCGTTAGCCCTCAACCGGGGTATTTTGCTCGTCTCTCCCATATCTCGTCCTCTTCGATGCCATGTGTGGCACCAGGCTGTCTCCTGCAGGGTGACAGCAACAGGAAGTTCTCCGGCAGTGGTTCCTGTCTGCTCCTCGGTGGGTAATGCGTCACACCCGGTGGTGCGTTGCCAACTGTCACCTGAGCCTCAAGCAGCACACAAACAGCCATGGGCCCGGGCCATCCCCTGAGGACATCCAGCCCCTTCCACTCTCAAAACAGAGCCTCACTGCCCTCCAAAAATAGCCACGTTAATGTAGATATGTTTCCGTGCTTCTTTTCCTTGTTTTGATCCATTGTGTCAACAAAAAGGCTATACATTCCCCTCAATCATTCTAACTTCGGCCAAGTGCCAAAAACAGCACTGAAATTGTGTTGCGCTAAGCACAAAAGAATATTGGTCCTTCGGGGGGTGGGGGGGACGTAGAGAGAAAAACATTTTTGTCAGGATGAATGGCACTTTCCCTATTGCCAGGATGTTGTGTAACATATTACCGTTACCTTATATCTGGAAACTCTTTCACCAAAATGGCAACCTCCATTTGGATGGAAGGGGTGTCTTCTAGGAGAATTATCTCAGCTAGGTGGCAAATGAGGCTATCCAACCACGATGAGCCTGATTCCTGTAACAAAGAAGCACAGAGAATTTAGCTGCAATTATCAGCTGTTTATTTTGTTTGAGCATCGGATGCTTTTTAGAGTGATATCTCGTGATATAACGTGAATACAAAATAAATTTTAGATCTTACATTTGGAGACCTTTGGTAACCTCTAAGCACCACAGATGAATATCTTAAAAGGAGAAAAACTGTGGCACTGCCATCGCTACGAGGTCTCAAGACTCACACATCGAAGTCTTGAATGTTCTCGGTCCTGGCACCACAATAGTGGATTGAGCTTCCAGCAACAGTCAGGACTGCTGAAACATTACCCATCTTCCGCAAGAGACTCAAGACACACCTCTTCACTATCCACCTCGAATCATGACCTCTCCACCTCCTAGCACTGAATTCTAACTCTA
>JAOEGT010061436.1:0-17537 GCA_025447795.1 Speoplatyrhinus poulsoni
CCTTCTCTCTCTCTCTCTCTTACTCTCTCTCTCTCTCTCTCTCTCTCTCTCTCTCTCTCTCTCTCTCTCTCTCTCTCTCGCACGCACACGCAGCCCAGCTAGCACACGCGGAGAGACGGCCAATTACTATTAATGCTACATTTAGGTCAGTTTTGTTTTACGATTTAATCCGATTGACAAGGGGACAGTGGGGAAGCCGGGCGGGTTCCCCAATGAGTTAACTCCCAGTTTTCAACAACCAATCCATAAATAGACTAAATTAAAAATTATGCATTTATAAATGTGACAAACTCACTAGCCATTTATCCAGATGTGTTCTATAGGTATCTTAAAGAGCAAGCAAATTGAAGAGCAGTACCACCACCACCACCATCATCATCACCAGCAGAACTTTGTCAAATTATTATGGGAGCACTTGGTGATGCATTCCATCTTTAATGTTGCACATATATGTGGCTATCTAATAAATATTGTAATACAAATATTTACATGTCATCAGGTGTGTCAATGCGGTGTGGATTTATTATTGCCAAGAAGTTTTGAAACAACGACAAGCACTGCTAGGTCGCCCAATATTCACTTACTTTCATTACACAAATTGTCTATTGATGTATTGTGTTGATATGCCTGATGTATTTTCCTTAATGTGACCCCTCTTTCTCTCTCTATGAGCCCATTCACCTTGCTGCTGAGTTTTGGCTAGGAGTCTCTCTCCTTACTAAGCTGTGTGTATGTGTGTTACATAAGACAGCTGTTCATGTGGTGCTAATCAAATCATTCCCATGACTGAGTCGACTAGAACTCAGGGTCTCGCAGACTGCTAATGCACGCCCCCCCAGCACTCCTCCGCTTTAAGTGCCAAGCTTCTTTAAATGTGTATTTCATTCTTTCCTTTACAAGTTGCCCTTTTTCTCTCACTCTGATGTGATGCTTTCCCTTTGTTCCTTATATTAACCCTCTTCCTGCCTTCCCCTGCCCCCTATTCTGTTCTTTCTCATCCCCAGTGCCTCTCTCCCCTCTTTCGGTCATACATTTTCTTTTGTGTGTATCCCCTCTATCATACATTTAGTATAGAGTTAGAGCAGAGGCGTTTCTGAAAATCTTCAGAAATATAGAATTCCTGGTTTGAATGGCATAGGACACTTAATAAATACAACAAACACAATCCCATTAGCAAAAAAATTGATTTAAGAGAAAATGACTGGGCACTTTAAAGGTGCAATAGGCAAAGCTCATTTCATTGCCATTGTGTAAATTGTCAATTCAAATATTTCCCATATGCAGTGGAAATGTAGCCAGCAGTTATAACTGCCAGCACATTCACACTGCACATTCGTTCAGTTAGTAATCACTGTCATTGTTCAACCATGAAACACCAACCGATTGCAAATTAGTTTTTTGCTGTTCATATAATGGACTGGATAGACAGAATATTAACACATTTACAAATAAGTTACAGATAATTACAGATACAGTATGAGTTTACACGTCCTGGGCTTACATGCTGAGAGTATTGGTTTCTGAGAACTGCAGGGTGGAGAAATCATGATGGACTATGTCCATGTTACCCTCTCATACACACACACACACATCCTGCCTGTGGTGAAATATAAAGCTTTAGAATTTTAACAGTTTAATTTTCAATGCACCACATTGTCTACTGCCAGTGGACATTTAAATGAATGTTCATTTGGGTGTTATGTAGTATTTTGCTGAACATGTTTTATTAATTGACACCTTTATCTATAAATAGCATCAGAATAGTTAACAAAGGTATTTAAAGGACATATATTAGAACCTAGACTTGGTATAGCAACATTTGAAGCATAATAGCATGTTCATGTCACAAAATACTCTCACACAGACACAGCAATCACTTTTTAATATTTTTAATTAGAAGAAACCCTGATTGCAAGAGTAGAAATAGAACACACTCATTTGGTTAGGACGCCTGCATGTTGATTGGCTAAGGCCAGGAAGCATGTTAGGCAGACCCTAAACACACAGCAGAAGTGCAAGCAGATGGCTGTAAAAGCCTAAAGCAAATACATCTCAAGCTTAAGACGGCAAATGTAAAGCAGGTCACGTAGTTTCCAAATATTCCACAAACGCCAAAAGATATAAAAAGAAGAACATAATGTTTTGGAATTTAGGAAATTAAAAACAGAGGAATCTTAAATTAATAATACAGTAATAATACAAGTGATCAGGATAAAAAGAACAAATGACAGCAGGCACGACAAATAGCAGCCTATAGTCTACTTAAAGTAAATGGTGAAAATAAAGTTTATTCAAATTACCTCACAAAAGAGGAGGAACAAATTATGTAAAATTCGGCAGCACACACAGTTTTAAAACAGCACTCAATCTAACTATTGGTTTTTCAAGATGACACCACATGGCTGTTGCAAACTTTTGGATAGTCACACATGCTTAAATAAAAAAATAAAATAAATATAAACACTTGCTTTCTTGCCAGTGGTCAATAATACATGAGACCAATGGATAGAGCTCCAGGTTATCTTGCAGCAAAATGGAGAGAGAAAAAAGAAAAAGTTAAAAGGATGATACCATCATAAAAGGAAAATAACTAAAATAAAAGTAAATATAAAAACAACTATTATACACGATTGTTGCCAGTTTTACAATGCTGGTATTAAAGTTAATCAGTCAAGGTTTTGAGGCAACAGAGAAGACTGCATGACTTCAGACTTGGCAAATCATATTCAATTACACGGTAAAACAGGATTAACAAGAAAAACTAACAATTGTGACCAAAATTTAAGTTGTTTGCTGTTATTGTTGGCAGCCTATATCTGCATTGTCTCAACGTTTAGGGAGAACAAGCAATTTCATTGAATGTAGAGCAGCTGATGTTCTTTAAAACTATGTGAAAGATTTGAGTCACAACCTAAATTAAACACAGGCAATATGATATTTGGGTTATTATGTTTCTTGGACTCATAGCAACATAATTTGTATGTGGTTTTACCAAATTATTCTTATAAAGGTCAACAGGGTATTATAATATAGCTTACAATGGGCATTAAGCAGGAACTCTGATCGTATTCCAGTCCATTGCACGGTACATTTTAATAATTTAAAATGAAATACAAATAGATTCATTAAGGTTAGAATTTACAACTCACCAACGGCAGCATTTCAAGAGCCATAAAATGAAAAGCACTTGGTAGAAAACTAAAGTATGTGCATCTACTTAGATTAAGTATTCCTTCACAATTAAAATTAATCTCAAACAAAACCACAGGCAGTCTCTCTCTCTCTCACACACACACAAACACACACAAACACAAAATAGAACATTAGCGTTCCATTACAGTGACAGACTTCAAGCCAGAACACTAACACATCCTGAGAGTTATAATCAATACAGAATCAAACTAATGTCTATAGAGATTAACTGACCCAGACCATGTTTTACAGGATGTTCCATGTCACTGTTGACTAGAACTATCTGCAACTATAATAATAATAAAAATAATAATATAATAGCAAATATCCTTGCTATTATTGAAAAATAAAAGATTCTGACGGTGTTCTTTGTTCTTTAACCACAATCCTCAAAATAATCAAATAAAATGAAAATCCTTGCATAGCTTCAATATTAAATGGCCTTGGTTCAGGACCCTTGGCAAAACCTTAAACTTGATTGGGATATAGTAAGAAAATAAATATATATGAAAAAAAAAATAAATAAAGAAAGCAGCACATTACTACATTTTTTAACTATTTCAGACTAGACAGTCTAGATTTGAGCGGGAAGTAACTATATAAATATAATTTGGAGTTTTGCAGTGATATTGCTGTGATTACGGTAAGTAAGTAACGTACAATGAGTAATATTACCAGGATCAGGTATGGCAGGTGCTAGGCATCATGTACAAGGATGCTGGCCAACTCTGATGGTATGCTCAAATAGGGATTAGCGCTACCTGTGTTTTGTTTTACGGTGTGCTGTAAAAAGAAAGCGGCCAATCTGGATAACCTTTTAGAGGAAACGGTTGTTAGAGCGCTGCCCATATATGGCTATTTGTTGTTGAAGAGCTGCAGGTCGAGGCGGACCCACACCTCCCCTGTGGGAACCTCATGCAGCAGTAGACGACGAGTGGCCGCGCCTTTGTTCTCCAGCTCTTTCTTTATGGTCGCCACGGGAACCTCCGTACGACCCAGGAAGTCTGGTGGAGGCAGAAGGAAGAATAGGAAGGGATGGAAGGGGACAGAAAAACACATTGTGTGCATAGTGAATGAACGAACCCAAGTTGCCCCTGACAACCCAGTGTCATGGGTAGGAAAAAAAGATAAATGACAGAAAAAGAAGAAAAGACAAACCGTCAGGTGAGAACTGGTCCCGTTCGAAGACGGTGATACAGAGGACGTCCTGGTAGAGGTCCTTGATGTGGAACTGACAGTTGAAGTTCCACTTAGGGTTGATGGTGTCGTTGATGGTCCTGGAGGTGTACAACTGCGCGCCCATTGTGACCTCACAGTAGGGGTTACTTTTACCTAATTAATAAAAAGGTATAGTCAGCTATTGATAGCTAAAATTAAGCTAGAACACTCAACAACGTTCTCTGTGCGTGTTGAAAAACTGATCTGATACTTCTACACAGCCCTGGCTCCGTAAACAGTAACATAGACAAAGTGGCGAACTCCACTCATATCAACAAAGCGATTGTGTGAGGCGGCTCCGTGGAGGATCACGGAGCTTAACAAGAATGACTGACCCTGCCATTAACAGAGATGGTTAAGGCTACATTAACGAGCGCATGATGTCAATAGAGTCACAATAGTGTTAGTTGTCCAAGCTTAACATTAGCTTACTATTACTTTACCATTAGGTTTCCATTAGCTTACTGTATCAATAGGGTACGGTTAACTTACCGTTAGCTTTGCATGGCTTGAGTTCAGTAGCTTCCAATATGGTGACTAGAAGTCTTCCTATTCCACTGGCCTTCATAGAGCGAGCTACACACAGACATAAAAATGTATAAACCTTTATATTATGAACCCACATATATTGTACTGTTATTACTGCATTGGTGTGTAGCCATACCTTGATAGGCCTTCTCCCTTTTCTTCTTCTCTGTCTCAATGAAGTCTTCTGATGCAGCCTTAATCTTTTGAACCCAAGCAGTCCTGTGGGAGCAATTTCAATAAGGTAATATAGCAGACACTTTAATCCAAAGCGATTTGCAGAGAATTGAGCAATTCTCAGTCAAACAATGTACGGAAGATCTAACGGTTAGGAATCTTTATCAAGAATGCACCACTCTCCCTTTTCCCCTCTCAGCATGAGCCTAATACAAGTACAAAAACCTAACTGACAAGTGTTGGTTTACCGCTCATTGATGTTGTCCGTCCTGAGGATATAGACCTTGTCTATATGAGATATGTGGAAGATAGGCTCGTCACTGGAAGGATCAGGCAGTTTCACCAGAACCTCATTGAGGAAAACAGGCTAGGAGAAGCGGAGAGAGACTCTGTAAATCTGTGTCTCACACGCTGTTTTGCGCAGGGTATTTCATTATGTATACAGTACAAACACAAAACCCGAGTAGAATGATTGTCTTCCTTACATTCACAATGAAAGCCCTTTAGTGTGCGGGTTCGTGTGTTTGTTTCTCACCGGCTTGTACATCTTCAGCTGCGTGTTGTTCTTGCTGCTGAACAGTTTATCAGGACCCGAGGAGGCAAACTGTTTAGCAGCATGTGTCAGGAGCAAGAAGTCATTGAAGAGGAAAGCCCACAATTCCTTGTTGCTTTTCACCTTGTGCATCTAAAAGAAAGAAGAGAAATATCCACATAAAGAACCTTTAACCCAGTCCATTTAGAACATTGAGGATGCTACTGCATAGAGATCATTTTTGGTAGTAGCCACAACATAGCTGCTTTAACAGCCAGCTTATGCCGGAGTCAGACTACACTACTTTTCACAATGGTCATCATGTCAAATTGGACGAACATTGTGCCTTTGTCGGAACACGTCGTAGGAGTTGTCAAACTAGGCGAGAAAACTAAATAAATTCTGACATGATAGACCTTTCGTCGGGACGCCACATCGCTGGTGTTCGATTATGTCACACTAAACAGAGTAAAGTCGCCAGTCGTCATTCCCGACGGGCCACATTCAGACCCGACGCTTGTCGACGCTGTGTGTCGGCCATGACCAAATCGGGTAAAAATCGTGCTGAATTTCAACTCCTTTTGTTATGTGGTGAAATAGGCCTGACTGAAACACTAGTCAGAACCACACCAGGACTCACCTTGCCACTGTGAAGAAGCTTCCTAGGGCCCAGAAGGTTGGTGAGAGAATTAAAAACCAGATTCTGTTAAAAAGCACAAAGACATATCAGAGAGGTGTGTGTGTGTCTGGGCATGTGGGACAAATAACTAGCTATATCTATTTACCAACACATATACAAAAAAAAAATCACTTTTGCATACAGGTGCCATTTTGTATATGGTGTGGTTATTTCTGCATGCTCAGGTCTTACACTTATACGTATATCTCAATACTCGAATGAGATATTGAAACTATGAAAAATATACTAAATAATGTATATGGTTAAAAAAAGAAGAATGATTGATTAGTAAAAATAATGTTCATTATGAGCGGATTTGTGAGTAAGGGTTGTACCTCAGTGATTCCGTCACACTGCACATGAGATTGAATCCATTCCAGTCTGTCAGAGTTCTCCTTCTCTCTTACACCCTCGTTCACCTGGACAACAGCACCAGCTTGTAAATAAATGTGATCTTTAACCAGAAGGCAGATATAATTACAGATATTAAATGCTTGGAGCAATCAGAAAACTCAGTGGACATTAGGGGAAATCATACTAATATTGTACCGGTAAATGCATTTCAAACAAGATTAAGAGGAGTATCTCCTGTTTTACAACCACTTTATTCACTGACCTGCTGACAGAGCTCCTCAGCTTTCTCTTGGGCCTCCTTCAGTTGGCTCCTGTCCCTGTGACCTTCGGCTGTACTCTCCAAGATCTACAGCAGCCACCAGACAATACATTAAATATGTTCTACAACTCAACTCCTGTCTCTCTCTCTCTCTCTCTCTCTCTCTCTCTCACACACACACACACACACACACACACACACACGTCTTACATTCTTAATGTGCAACGGGTAGCGGGTTATCCTCTGCATGGGTTTCAGGAGGAAGCTGGACAGTGGCATTCCTTTGCATCTGTAGTCTGTAGCGATTTTCTGTCACACAAACAACCATGTCACACACGCTACCGTAATCATCATGTTCTGGCACGATTTAGTTTTTCAGTCTCGATACCAATACAGATACCGGCACTGTAAGTATCGGCCGATACCGAGTTCCGATCCGATTCCAGTTTTAAATTAAGTTTGAAGTTAATTTGCAAAGTAAATGATAGCCCATCTTTATTTTAGGACGGAGATGCATTTTATAAACCTGCTGCTGATAGTGTGGCCTGGGTAGGTTAGACATGGCTGAGGCTTTGACAGTAGACCTACGTGTGTAAATTAATTTAATTGGATTAGCCACATGGATTGGTTACAACTGTCCAATTGTCACCGATACCGATCCAGCTATTTAAGTCAGTATTGGACAGATTTCCGATATCAGTATCGTATCTGTGCCATCCCTAACAGTCATTAGATCAAACTCGTACCCATCCCTCATTATTAACAACCACTTCTGTATCACCTCCTCCCCGTCTCTCATCCATCTACCCTCTCTGTCCAAGCTTATCCAGCTGGCCTCCTACCTTGAGGAACTCTTTGAACTCGGGCTGGTTGTCGGTGCGAGTCTGGAGCAGGGTGGCTCCATTGATCTGACACGAGCAGAAGCGGATGTAGGGCTGCATGTGGGCCAGTTCTGATGCCAGGATGTCTCCTATCACATGCACAGGCATGTTGTCTCCTCCCGTCTTCTTACGCACACGCAGCGCCCTGTACGCGCACGCACGTACACACGCACGCACGGAAATAATCAGGACAACAAATCTTTATCAAAGTAGAAACTAAAATGATATCCAGCCAGCCCATCCATTCTTTCTACCTACATGCATGCATAAACAGCTCCCCCTGGCTGTCCAAGCTAGCATTACATGCAGCTTGTTAGTTTGTGTCAGTATATTGACGGTTTTCCACAGCTGGCACCAGCTCGACTACACTAGCTTTAGGGAGCTTTTCCATTGCATAGTGTCAACTCTACTCGCCACAGGTCTTTTTCCATTGTGGATACTACCCACTCAGTTGTACCTGGTCGCCATAGCGACGGCAGGAGTCTGCATGATTGTCACATCACATTTTGTTCGCTTGGAACCTTAACAAAGCAGGTAGTAGAAAAAGTACCTGGTACCAGGTACTATCCCAACTTGGGCCCAATGGAAAAGCTAAAAAGGCTAGTTGAGTTGAGCTGGTACCAGCAGTGGAAAAGCTCCCAAAGCAAGTAGAGTCGAAGTGAGTTGAGTTGAGCTGGTACCAGCAGTGGAAAAGCGCCAAAACTTACTTGAGCAGCTTGGTGTTGCAGGCAATCAGCTCCTTCCAGTTGACAAAGATCATGGACATCTCTGCTTCAGTCAGACGGCCCGACTCAGTCATGGGCTTGTAAAACACCTGGACACAGCCAGCCACACACAACGCATGATTTATGAAGACAATATACACAGACAGACAAATTAAACTACATCAGTTTAGGCCAACAACTGTAATTCAGTCATTGCAGTGTGGTACCTCCAGGACAATCTGCAGGTCTTCCACATATCTCTCTTCAGTCTGGATCAGTTCATGGATGTATCCCTGCCTCTTCCTCTCCTGTGGACTCATAGAGTCCAAGCTGGTCAGGTCTGCACACCCTGGGGAGGAATAAAGGAGGTCAACACACACACACACACACACAATCTCTGAACCTACAGTATAAACAAAGTCCAACGCAGTGAAACGCTGGTTAACAATACATTGTATCACACCGCCCTCTACTGGATGGTTTGATATATAAGGTTGCTAGGAATATAAAAACACGAACATGTTGCTTGGACAACTAACCGTGATTCCTTCACTTGAATCCCCTACACGAAAAATCAAGCAAGAACAGAATGCCACCAAATTCTTCCTAATCGTGCCACAGCATCAAGAGTGATCGAGTTAACCCCTTGATCCTCCATTGCAGTCAACACACAGCCTTACCTTGGCAAGAGTGCCCGTTTGGACACTGTGGAAGCGTAATACTGGTCTCTCATATTGCTCCCTGCTCTTCCACCCCCCCCTCTTTTCTCCACCCTCCTCTACGTCACACCTCAGGTTCTAAAACGTATCTGCAGCTCAACATCTACACATAGTCTTTTGTTCCACTTCATGCTATACGTCATCCACCTTTTACCCTTACTGTTAATACGCTCCACAAGAACGTTCTCTCGTCTGTCTGTCTGTCTGTCTGGATCCTGCCGGCTCACCTTCAACACTGCTGTTCTCTCTTCTGTGAGACCTAACCCATCCCAAGTCTGAAATGTTTTGAAACATAACAGGGCGGAACATTGTCTCTACGTCCTACTCTCTGGAAACACACACTCCCCCAAGATGCAGATTCTTACAGATCTATTAAAGAGATTAAAAATTACCGGTCATAAACTTACTGTTATGGCGTTATGGTGGTTGGACTTTTGGATTTGTTGCAGAATAAACTCTAACCAGAACATTAGTTTCAGAAACGTTGTCTAGATGTTCAGTAGTAGATGCAGTTGAATCGTGCTTTAAATTAACCGGTGACGAGGTACGACAGTATGCCTGACAGTGGGTGTGAGCGGGCCTCAGTTAATGTTATAGTTACCAATTTGACATTAAAATCAGCATGTCTACTCACTGCAGGGGTGAAGTTAAATGTCTATCAATAAAAGGTATGACTCTCCATAGGCCTATCAATCTTAACAGTTCTTGCTGTGTTGACATAGTGACCGTTATACAGCACATAGACACACACTGCTGACTATCCCGCCACTAGCAATAACACCACCGTTCTCATTTCATCCCATAGCAAGCTTTAATGTTTCAGCTCACTCCAGATTCAAAAACCATTTTAAACAAATCTAAAAAAGTAGTTACACTTGCATAAAATAGCTCTGTTAAGCCACTATGGCGTGAATAAACATTATCTGTGGCATTTGAAGAAAAGGAACAACACAAGAGACTCTGCAATAGTACTGTTAGTAGCATAGCAGCGAATACTAGATGCATTTTATAGCAATATTGACTAGCCTGTGCATCTGTTCAAAGGCAGAGAAATTATTTTGAGCAGCATCTTCTAAATCAGTTATTAAATTAACTAAGCGCACAAATGCACGCAGGCACACACGCACAAACACAGTCCAGCAGTAAAACAATATACAATTAAATACAAAAGGTGCAACTGTTTAATATGTAGCCTAGCTTGTTTAGCCATAGTGCAAAGTCTTATTTTGTTTCATGTCCAAATGACTAATGTACCGTCCATAAACTATCATCACACAAGACCTCATTATGGCTTTTAAATATAGTGCATAAAACGCTAAAAGGAGCACTACTCATTCTTCAACCACATTGTTGTGGCCACAAACGTTTATGGTTGAAACCCTGAGGGCACATGCTCCTCTGTGACCTGAGTGGGCGTCAAGGAATGCAACGTTCAAAAGCTAAAGTCAAATTGACAGAGGAGCTCAGAAACCTGCAGATATTCAATGCATGTTTATGGCCTGACGCCCGAGAAACAGAGGCGCGTTCTGAACCTTGGCGTCGACGCCTTCAGTGGGCGTTGGCCTTAATGTGTCTTAGTAGAGACAGAAGTGGGCTCTGTGAGAGCTGAGACAGAATGAAACCCCTCATCTCAGAACATGAAGCATACATATACAGTAGATACATATATCCTAAAGAAGAAGAAAATAAGGTTAAAGGGACAAGAAATATAAGGAAAGAGAGGTGGGAAATCAAGCAAGGGAAAAGACAAAATGAGACCGTATCCCCCCGCTTCAGAAGCTGTTTCAGTTTGAACAGTTCATATTTAATATGAGGAGCCAAGGAATTGGACAGAAAGTAACAGAGGCACTGCGGCATTCAGGATTAACAGGCTTATTCAGTGTCCACATTCACACTCTGGAGACGTAGTATATAGTTTAGAGATCATTTCATTCACCCTCTCACACATTAGACAGTTTAGATACGCAGAGGTTAGTAGAGAGGGAGGGGCCACCACAGCCCCCCAGAGGCATGCAACGGTGGGTCACTGAAGCCAGGAGGAGTACAGGAGGAAGAGGAGGAGGAGGAGAAGGACTTTCTACCACCCTAAAAGGAGAAACAGAACACAAACAAAGAGAGAAAAGACAGGAGACCAAAACAAAGTGAAGGAACAAGGTGAAGGAAGGGTGGACAAAGACACACAGACAGAATGCTTGAAAAGAAATCGCCAGTGTAAGCAATGAACACAAGACAGGAGAAGACATGAGAGAGACGTGAGGATGACCGGATGAACAAAAGGACATGTTAGTCTGAAAACACAACGCGGTGTCGTGAACACAGATCCCTGTGTTTTGTTACACAACGCAAGCTACAAATAGCCACAGCTCAACTAAACCAAACCACACAATAACAGGGCTGTCATTAACTCACACTGTTGACTGGGGTCGGTCTCTGCTGTAGTCATCTTAACGTAGTTGGTGGGGAACAAGCCTGTGGTTCCGTTGATCTCTCCTTTCCACCAGTCAGGATTGTTCTTGTCCAGAACATTGATCAGCTGACCTTTCGAGAAGCTCATCTCGTCCTCATTGGCTGCTGTGTAGTCGTACATGGCGATCACCTGGCACACTGGAAAAAGGAGAGGAGGAGAGTGACAGTTGTTGGTGTGGTTGTACAAGCATATTTACCTGACTACTAGATGGCATTGTTAGGGCATTACCTGGTTGGGGTGCAGGTGTGGACTTGCCACTGTTGGATCCCAGCATTTTAACATGAGAGGCAGGAAACCAGCCCTTCTGACGCTTCTTACCGCGGGCCTAGAGACCAAGCACGCATTATGGTGTCTTGTTGTAAGATAAAGCATATTGTGAACTGTGCTATATGTATATACTGTATATATGTGTCAAGCTTACTTGACTAGCCAGGGCCAGTGAAAGGCACTAGAGACCAAGCATGCATTGTGACACTTTGTAAGGGCTGTAATCGTATGCTTTACGTAATTAATTGCAATAATAAAAAAGTCACATTTTTACCTGTTAAAATTTTACCTAGATGTTTTTTTCCATGCGTTATATTTTATAACAAGATATGCCAGCTTTATGCAAATGTTTGTATTTATTTTATTTGTTAATTAATGAAATTACGTAAAGCGTGTGATTAATCGCCTGACAGCCCTAATTTATATGTTTTATTTAATCTCTATATAAATAAAGCTGACTAGACATAACCAGTGGAAGGCACTAAATGTCACTTGGTGACTGCAGCCAAGGAGGGCCGTCTGAAAGCAGTAGATGTTCCTGAGGCTAAGATACTAGCCGCTTGAAGCCAAGTATTGTTGCTACTGTAGAGAAACAGCCTTAGCAGAATTAACACTGACCTGGAGCTCCCCTAGCCACCAGCCTGAAGTGTTCCTGGTGAGGATGAGAATGAGCTGGCCAGGTGCCAGATTGAGCTGTTCAGGCCCTAAAGAGGAGTATGCTGTTGTCACCTGGGCTATATCTGCAGCACATAGAAGAAAAAAACACTTAAATGCAAAAAAAAAACAAAAAAAAAAAAACAGAAATTACTAAAGAAAAATAAGATAATAGTTTTACCTGGCTTCTTCTTGCCAGAAAGGCTGGATGTCTGAAACAACATAGTTTAATTATTACAATTTTATATAGAGCGTTAAATATATTTTTGAAGACCGCAACAAAATTGCTACATTTAGCTATAGATAAAAGTAGTTTTAGAACAAGGTAATAATTTGTGTGTGTAACCCAAGTGAGAACCTCAGGTGCTGAGAAATTAATCAAATGCATATAAGTGCCAAATTCTGCTGTTCCTTAAATGGCCAGATGAAGCGAGCTCCAAAAAAAGTACATCCCCATAGATCCCGATGTTAAAATGTCCTACTTTATATTATATATTTTATATTTGCATAATAAAAAAAGAAATAAATGGTTTTGGTTTCTATAGCTAGTTACCCCATTCATAACAATGTACGGGAGAACTGTTGAAAATATATTAAGCCATATATTTATACAATTATTATGGATAGCAGGGAGTTAAAGGCAGAGTCAGGTACTGCAAAGACGCCAGAGCACAGCACAGCTCGCGCTTCAAACCGGTTCTTCAGAAAACCTATGGGTGACGTCATGGAGGGTTTGACCATTCAGATATACATATATAGTGTAACCTCAGGTGGGTTAGCAATGTGTGTGGTTACTACAGAGTTGCGGGAAGAGAAGAGCTGCCTATGCTCCACTCATGTAATGTGTTTGCACTGTAAGCACTGCTTACATCAGCTTCCTTGGGCTTGACATAGTTGCTGGGAAACACGCCTGTTCGGTCGCCAATGGAGCCGTTCCACCACTCTCCCTCCCTGTGGCTCACCAAAATGACATCACCCTCCCTGAAGGTTAGATCGCCCCTTTCAGGGGACTCATAGGTGTACAGCGCCACATACTCTGGGGGAACGTGACAGACACAACACATTAGCAAGCAATCAGTAGCTATGGCAGGGTGTGAAGAGTAAAAAAGTTTATTAAAAGCAAGGGTATGGATATGTGAATGGTTCTTTTAAAAAGTTTAATATTTTATTTAGATGAAAAATAAAACACTAGCCTGGTGCAACCAGACCTAAAGTTCACTTTGTGAATAAGGTCTGGCAATTTGGTTAATATTGAAACTATTGCACAGCATTTAACCAATCAGCGTTGCTACAACTGTTTTGATCGCCTCACCGGGCTAGATTTAGCCAGGCTAAAACCACCCACAAAACACATCAAATGTATCTAAACAGCACTAGGCAGAGCAGCTGACGTTACCTTCCATACACTGGCCATCAATGGAGTCCGTGCCATCGGGAGCAAAGTGAGTGGGGCTGCTGCAAACACACAGAAGACACCCTCAAATAACAACCGAACACAGTGATGTGAAGGCGGCGCCGGGGCAACACATACTCGGTGGCGCCCCCCTCGTCCAGCAGCGTGACGTATGTCTTGGGGAACCAGCCCTGGGCCCCGTTCAGCTCTCCGAGCCACCAGCTGTCCTGCTGCTCCAGCACCCGGATCACGTCGTCCTTACTGAAGTTCAGGTGGCTGTCGGTCTTGGCCGTCCACGAGCACAGGGCCTGGGCCAGCAGGTTGCCCACCACCTGGGGAGGGGAGGGGATTCAGCCTGGGACCACACTAGGGGTCCTGCAGTCACGTTTACATATATATATACAGACATTACAGTCTCAAAGGGCTGCACAGGCCCACATGGAAACAAACAACGCACTATTAACTTGGTCCTCCCTCGGGGCAAGGCAAAACATACATGAAAACTAAGTGGGTGAAGAAAGAGGAAGAAAACTCAGGGAGGGACCACAGAGGGAGGAATCCACCCTCCCTGGATGGCTAGCATGCTATTAGTGCCGAGAAGGCGACAGCAATTAGCTATTTATATTGATTGATATGCAAAGCATCTGGGGGAGTTGTGAGATAATAAAAACATTTAAAGATTCAGTTTAACTTTGCTTGAGTCTGGAGAGCTTGGAAGTCATGTTTCAGGCCGGTAAACCTAGTGTGGTGCTGTTAGCAAGGGGCGTGGTTTAGGTGTGATGAGCCCCTCCCCTCCCCTCCCTCAGCTCCTTAACGCATCTTTCAAAGTGAGTGGAGTCAGGCTCAGCGCTGGGGTGTTACACTTTAACGTAGGCGATGCAATATAGCCTCAGTTTAATTAGAATTTATTAGAAGATGGAAAATATGTATCCATTCTCCTCCCAACTTTTTCTACTGCAAGAGTGTATAACAACAACAGGCTTGGCTGGCTCACAGGCCAAGTATTGTTTATGAAAACACCTGTCCTTTTTCAATGGACAGCTCCCCAGATGGATGTATCCGACACAGACACATATCTGGCGTGTCAGGCTACCCCACCGTTTAGATGTTTCCATTTTGTGCTAATATATTACATTACAATGTTCAGTGCTCACCTGTCCCTGTGTCTCAGAGTGCGTGGGGTTTGGAGAGTGTGTTGGTGTGAATGCCGACTTCGTCCCTGCTGCCATAGCTGCCTCCAGGTTATTATGGGTTGTTGGGGTGTTGGAGAGCTGTGGTTTGAGGGCCACTTTAGGGCCACTAGCCGCAACAGCACTTGTAGTAGGTGTAGTGTCTGCGGTGGCCATTTTCTCTACGTAGCTCTCTGGGAACCAGCCCATCTTCCCCTGTCTGCTCCCATACAACCAGCCCTGCTCGCGCTCTGTTGTCTCATCCACCTGGGAGGAGGGGTGAGGAGAACAGGAGAAAGGGAGAGATTGGCACCTCTTGAGGCAGTCTATAAACATATCACTAATAAAAGCAAGGCGGCCAGGACTCTGAAATTACATTAATAGAGATTCTACTCTAAGTACTTTGTCATTTATATATTTTTGCATAGAAATAAAGCATTTAGAGGACACTTTTATTCAAAGCAACTTGAGTACAATAAGATAATCCAATTGTGAATGTGCAAGCTCCACAATTTGTTCCGGTGTACATTTCAGTCTGATATGCAAATTATTAACCGCTCAGGTTTGGCTTGGTGTTAGTCAATGTCATTTGCCTGTGGTTGGACCACAGCCAATCAGAACAAGCGCTATGATGGAATGATTGGCTGAACACAGGCACTGATTGGCTGGTTCTCTACCTTGCTCCTTAACAGTTTTCAATAGAAAGTAAACTGTGATGGACATACCAGATAAGACTTTGTCTTGCAGGCACAAACTAGGTGCAACAAACTAGGTGCAACAACAACGCTGTGTACCTCAATAACGTCTTCTGTGGTGAAGCTGAGCTCGTCCTGATTCCTTGCATTAAACGGGTACAGTGCTCTGAAGGAAGTGAGCGCGGCTGACTTCCTGTGAGCTGTGGCCTTTGGCTGGCCGCCTAGAACAACAACACAAGCTATTATTCAAGCAACACAAACAAGTACGCTCAAGATCTGAATCGAGCAGTGCCAAATCATTATAGTGTACAGTGTACTACTATACTACTTTATTGTGTGTGTGTGTCTCACCCTTCCTCTCCTCCAGGCCCCTCAGCAGAGCGCTCAGTTTCTCCTGGATGTCCAGCTTCCCCACGCCTCCGCTGGGCTGCTCCCGTCTCCTCCTCTCCTCCTCCTCCTCCGCTCTCCTCCTCTCCTCCCCCTCCTCTGCTCTCCTCCTCTCCGCCCCCTCCTCCTCCAGCCTCTTTCTCTCCTCCTCCCGCCTCCTTTGGTCCTCCTCCTGCTGCTGCAGCCTTTCCCGCTCTTCCTCTCTCCTCCTCCTCTCCTGCTGCTCCTCCCTCCTCTTCCGCTCCTCCGCATCTCTGACGGCGGCCTCGGCCGCCCGCTGCCTCCTCCTCTCCTCCTCCTCCTTCTCCCTCTGCCGCTCCTCCTCCCTGTGCTCCTCCTCCAGTCTCCGGCGTTCTTCCTCGTCCAGCCTCCTCTTCTCCTCCCGCCTGCGCACTTCCTCCAGCCGCATGCGCTCCTCCTCCAGCTTCCGGCGCTCCTCCTCCAGCTTCCGGCGCTCCTCCTGCCTCAGCCGCTCCTCCTCCTCCTCCCGACGCCTCTTCTCGGCCTCATCCTTGGCCCTGCGCTCCCTCTCCTCCTGCTCCGTGGCGGCCTGGAGGCGTGCCTGCGCCTCCCGCTGCGCCTCCTCCCGCAGCTTGGCCTCCCTCTCCTCCTGGAGCCTCCTCTGGCGCTCCTCCTCGTCACGCTTCAGCTTCTCCTGCCACTGGCGATCCCTCTCTAGCTTGACACGCCTGAAGGGAGGGGAGGGGGGGAGGGAGGGAGGGAGAGAGAGAGAGAGAGAGAGCGGGAGAGAGAGGGGGGGGAGAGAGATTAGAGAAGGAAAGAATGGGCTACTAAAAAGTAAATGGGGTGAGAAGACGCACCTCTGGGCCTCCTCCTCCTCCCTCCTCCTCTCTTCCTCCTGTCTCTTCCTCTCCTCCTCCCTCCTCTTGCTCTCCTCCTCCTGCTCCCTCCTTCTAGTCAGCTCGCGCCGTTTGTCCTCTTTGATGCTCCGTAGTTTGTCCAGTGCCGCCTGCTGCTTCCTCTGGCTCTCTCTCAGGTCCTGACACGCATAATGCCCCAACACACACACACAACACACACACACACACAACACAACGCACACACAACACACACACACACAATGCACGCGTAATGCACACAACACACACACACACACAAGACACAATACAACGCACGCGTAATGCCCCAACACACACAACACACAACACACACAACACACACACAACACACAACACAACGCACGCGTAATGCACACAACACACACACACTAGGGCTTAAATACAGGACGACAAGATAGACCATTG
>JAOEGT010061446.1:0-17536 GCA_025447795.1 Speoplatyrhinus poulsoni
TACACTGTGACAATGTATTTGATAGGTTCACTTTGGCTATGTGTTGTCTCTGCAATTGAAGCTACTGTACATTACAAAACCATATACCAAACATATAACATAAGTACCAAACATGTTACAATATGCTTCATGAAAACCACTGAATAAATCTAAACACTGTCAGCTTTATGTACGCAAAAGACAAAAAAAAAACAGTGTTATTGTGATTTTACACGGCCGATGTTGCGGTATACACTGCTATTTAAGAACTTGAATTGTAGTATGTGTTCAGCTTGAGGCACATGTCACGTTATATTGAAATTGTTTTTGCAAATTCTAGCAGTAGCATTGCTTCATTGAAACTTGTGTGTTTTCAGATCGCAGTGAGTGTGTGGTCAACAATATAATTTGCGTCACTGCATTGCAACGCTAAAGAGCCATTTTAATAGTTACCCCTGTGCCAAGTGTCTCTTGAAATAGAATGTATAAATTAAAATGTCTCTTTCTCTTGCAGTCTGACATACTATACTTTTAATTACAATGAGATCATTTTAATATATTGTTGTTTTTAGTGTTTACAAAATGACATGGACATTTCTGAAATGAATTTGTTTTCAAATGGTCACACTGGTTCTTTCAGTGAAAATCCTGCCTTCAGATGCCAAAATTATAAATTGAGAAGCCTAATTAAACTCTAAGTAAATATTGTACTCAAATCAAGCCATTCATTTTAATTACATTTTAAATCAAACTTGCATAATATATTATTGCATATGGGGGGTGTGTGTTTGTGTGTGTGTATATATATATTAGCTAAAATGCAACCTTAGGATAATTCACATTGTCTAGTCACATTATCTATTAACGTGTAAATTGTGTAGAATTACATGGTATCCTGACTTAAAGTGTCTGACACCACTATTTAGATCATTATCAGAGTAAAATATATTTAACATCAAGCAGCATTTGTATTAATGACAATTTGTGTTTGTTATACCTTATTCCCATTATTATAGTCACACACAAGAATAATTTGACTCTTCTGACTGCACAGGTTATGTGACTGAAATGCTACAATTAATTCAGTAAATCTTACCAAACTGTGGAAGGAAAAATGTTTGATACCATGTGTGCAAGAGCTGTTTTAGGAATGTCATGCCTGAACACAATACAAGATACTTTTGGCAGTTGTTTAACTGAACGAGTGAGGTCACATCCTGAATCACCAATGGGACGCTATTTGGGAAACCCATCATGGTATGTGATGCAGGAAAACACAAATTGCCCCTCGGGATAATAAAGATAACCTTGAACCTTGAAAAGTTGGTTACAACACTGGGGCTCCCTCATGAAACAAGTACGCACACGCGCACACACACACAAAGTATCTGGCCAAAAATAATCCCACCATTCATTACTTGACATAGTCACATGAAAGGTCTATGCCAAAAGCAGATCTCATTGTGTTCAGGCATTCCTAGGCCACCATGTATGCTCCAGTTTTGTATGATTGTGCGATAGCCTTCAATAGCAGCACATTCAACCCAACTATACAATGAAGTCACTAGTTTCAGGGTCATTAGGGGCTAAATCACAATTCCACCTGTGCTTGTGTTTATGTAAATAATAAACTCAGTGATGCATTGTTATTGCATTCATGTAGTTTGTGTGAGCGTCTGCTCAAATCAGTTGGGAAAAATGAAATGTTAACACATGCAGGAATTGAAAAATACCTCTCAGAATGAACGGATGTGATGTGTTGTACCAGCGGGCTGTAAAATCTCTAAACTGTACTCAGGCATAAAACCTAACTCTGCCCAGGAGTGCTAATGCAACATAAACTACATTTTATGGTCCAACACATTGTTTCAATCCCACTGTTCTTCGTCTGTGTGGTAATGGGAACTTTTATATTTGGCGAGTTGGGTTGTGTCGGATGTGGTTTTGCCCAAAATCCCTGAAGCAGGTGTAGGTTTCTGTAAAAATACCATTCTAGAGACAATTGTGCACCATATATTATAAAATTCTCATTGGAGCCACTGGAATTTGTGGAGTGATATGGGGAATAAATGGGGATGAAACAAATAATAAGGGGGAAATAAGGGAGAAGTATAAGCTGATCTGTGTAGCTGGATAGTGTCTCTGTTCCGTCCCCCACCCAATCTTGAAATGTCTAGCAATTTTAAATTTTTGATTAGACATGACTATGGAGAAATTAATATATTATGAACATTCTCAAATAAAAAAATGTCAAAGTTGTGTCAAGATATACGTATTGACACAACTTGAAGGTTTATCAAACATTATACTGTCCTGTTTATTCATGGATTTCTTCTTATCTTAATGTTGCAAAACAGCTTCTAAATATTGTGTTAGCAATGAGCACTCATATCTGTGTATATTAGCTTTTATTTAAAATGCCTCACTAACCCAATATTGTTATATGCTATCTACAGTGTCAAGGTCCCTTAGTGCTGTTAGCCCTCACGTAGACCAATTAAATGGCTCCCTTGTTTCCACAGTAACATAGTACAGCAAGAAAATATCAACATGGCCAAGATTGTCATATGTCATCAAGTGATGCATTTGCAAAAAAGCAATATCGTGGCGCAACCCTAAGCAATTAAATCAGACCTCACTTTACCAAAGATAACACAAACAGGGAATCATGTTTGTTTTTAAGCCTTTTTTGGCAGTGATCAATTTTATTTTATAACTTCCTGGATTATTTACTGAATCTACTGTACTTTCCTAGATAGCCATTACAGTTGGCAATTTGAATTAGCATCATTGAATGTCTTAAAATAGTCTAATGTTCTATTACATTTGCCCATCCCATTACAATGTGAATGTGAAGTGACTCAATAGTCCTATTCTCCAACCAGGCCAAAGGTAACTGGTAGTAGATAGACTTGATATTTAACAACAGGTTGATCTAGAGCGCAAGACAAACACAGACTGACTCACTGGCTTTTTTCCTGATCTTATTGATGAGGAAATTCTGCCTGGCACGGAATTGTGGCATACTGAGGGCTCAAATTGGCCACGCTAATAAGCCGAAAGTCTTTGTGTAATTGTTCTTTGCCCTACCCACATTGAAATTATGTGGTATGCATCATGTATCCTTTACTTTGCCGGAGTGTGCTGGTGATGTTTAAATGGCCGCATTGCTTTTATTACAAATTAAGTAAATTTATGAATCCTAAATTAGAACTGAGACAAATTCCTCACAACATAAAGCAGTCAACGTGTTTGACATCTGGCTGTTGAGACAGATAAGAGCCTGTCACACCTTTATTTTAGATATCAACAAATGTCTAATTTTGGTTATTTTAATAATATCATTGCCTGTTTCCTTGTCATACTGAAATATTGTAATGTTTGTAGGCCTACTGCATGGTTATACTATATTATAACCAGTTTAAATGTTTGCATAGGATCCCACATACTAAAATGTTAGACTTGACAAGGTCATTGAGGGGTAGACAGAATCCCAATGTACTCATCACAGGGTCAGTTTATTTCATGCAGTACATTGAAGATAAGATGCACACAACAAATGTCACCTTTCATGAAATTGAACTCTCTTTACTCTCTTTACTTTACAATAACTCTTGCTGTTGATGCAATAAGCAATGTACATCAATATACATTACATATTATATATTATGATATGTTACTGTACTAACAGGCCTATAGACAAAATAACACAATGTATAGTCTACGTGACTTATATACTTAGTGTATATATACACATATATACTTAGTGTGTGACATATAGTCAAAGCGATTTAACAAAAAACCACAAAGTGTTTTGACACATTGATAAAATGGATATGGGAATAAGAGAAGCCCTGCTTGTTATGACAGTCGATAGCTCAGGAGTGCCACACTTGGCCGTGGCTAATTCTGTTTGCAGTCTATTGTACAACTACGCACATGCGATGTTACTGGCCTATAGCAGTGTAAATGTAGTGTGACTATGCCCCGCCCTGCTAGGCCAAACATCACAAACCTATTTGTCCACCGACTGTTGAAGACCAGATGATAAGATGGCATAATAAATAACTGCACAGTATGTCTGTCTGTATGTCTCTCTCTCTCTCTCTCTCTCTCTCTCTCTCTCTCTCCCCCCCTCTCTCTGTATGTGGCCATTACTCTTATGCAAAGGCCGTAGTTAAATCCGAATGATGCACAGCAGGATTAGGATTGAATTGGACAAAAGATTGATCGAGATAGAGGAAAGATCTCTCTCTCTCTCTCTCTCTCTCTCTCTCTCTCTCTCTCTCTCTCTCTCTCGCTCTCTTTCAGCTCAGGCTTTATTGGCATGAAAAGGTAATTTCTCATATTGCCAAAGCACCAGCACCAACAACACGAAAACGAGAACAAAAATGTACACAGTATATACATTAAACATACTGTACATGGAAGTAATTAACACTGCATATGAATACAGTTTTTACAAATACAGTTCCTTATTGGTTGATGCAGGGGACAAGTCAGCCACTCTCTCTCTCTTTCTTTCTTTCTCTCTCCACCCCCCACTTCTTTCAGACAATGCCAAACACACGCACACACACACTCTCTCGGGGTGACGGAGGCAGATACCTGGCAGGGGCCTCCGCTGCCGTCCCTCTAGCTAGCAGGTGCATGCTATCAGCAGCATTCCTCTGCCTCCCGTGCAGCCATAAAGTGTACGCTGTACCTGCCTGCTGCTGCTGCTGCAATGACGCCTACGCTCATCACGCGTGTGTGTGTGTGTGTGTGTGTGCGTGTGTGTGTGTGTGTGTGTAAAACTGTATCTGCGTGCATGTGCTTATGTTCTAATATGTTTGTGAAGACAGAAATAAGAATGGCTTGTGTTTTTATGTGTAATGTGCATATGTGCTTATCTCTCTGTGTGTGTGTGTGTGTGTGTTTTATGCGTTATTTGTGTGTGCTTGTGCTTGAAGGATAAAGTGCATGCATACATTGTGTAGCTGTGTGTGTGTGTCTGGAATTGAGAAATCCACTTAATTCTACTTTTTTTTTTCTTTTCTTTTAAGCGTTCTCCCAGAGGCATGCTGGGACTTGTGCCTGCTGTGCCTGCCGCCATGGCGATGACAGCTTAAGGAGTAAACTGTACTAACTGCTTGCTCCATACGCGGTGAGTACAGTACATTCATCTTAGCGTCCCGCTGACGTGCCTCTGAGCACGCACGTCTTTCATGTGGTTTCGTTACGCACCTCTGTCAGCCTCGCGCGCCTCTCCAGTAGGCTACTGTACCTGTGTCGCCACGGCAACAGCCACACCCCACCACAAGCACAGCGGAGTCGCGCTGCTTGGGATGAGGCGCGGGCGTCGCCTAGCGACAGTCACCTGACAGGGAAGCCCTGTGAATGAGGTGTGACGTCTGCATGTGTGTAGTATCCCCCACCCCCACCCAACACACACACACACTATGGGGGCAGGGGGCGGACTGCCATGTTTGTTCTGCAGGGTGGGTGGCCGGAAGGGGTGTGTGTGCGCGTGCGTGTGCGTGTGCATGTGTGTGTGTTACAGTAGAGGGTATTCTTGCTGTTGTTGCAACATGTTGCCGTCTAACGTGTTCTGTAGCTGGATATAAGGAATAATCAGTCCGTGTTGGTCAAACACACACACACACACGCACACGTGTGTACATGCAAACACACATGCGTTTTCCAGCTTTTATTTAACCACCAGTTTTTACAGTTTTCTAACAGTGTATTGTACATTTGGGAAAAAACTATCTGAGAGAGTAATATTCCGAGATTACATTTCTATATTTGCTAGGTAAAAACTCAAACACCTTGAGGGTCGATTTACTTTTTCTGCCTTTAAAGGGTGGTTTAGCAGAAATATAATAATCAGCGATCAAGTTAAGTTTAATTATTTTTATATCAAAATTCTAATAAGCAGTTTTCCCACAAAAATGGCAGTTGTGGGATTGTATACTGACACGTACTGTCATAGATGCAGCAGTAATATTGATAATCTTATTGGTAACCATGGTGACCTCCAGAGCAGGCCCAGGGTAATGTAGAATGAAATATCTCCTTTATTCAGATGAAACCATCTCAATATCCATTGCTGCTAAGTGCACATAATAAATATGAACATTCCTTATATAGAATAGAATAAATAATTTGAACACTGCTTAGTGATCGTTTATGGATGGAATGATATTTCACATTGATGCTTTGTGCTCCTATATATTCCTCCTATATGTTCAGGCCAACAGCATATGTCAGACTTGACTTATGACTCATCGACTGCAGAGGGAGGACAGAGGTTTCATAAACCTTCCTCATAATGCCATCAGGACACATCCACATACTTTCACAGACACATGCATGCCAGTATTCCAGCGCGTATACTCCCCCATACACAAGAATATGCAGCCAAGCACACAAACTTCCAGTAAATGGTAGGTTACTATCTTAACGGTTAATATGAATACTAACTTAATCCTGAATGATGTGTGTGCGTCTGTCTGTGTGTGTGTGTGTGTGTGTGTGTGTGTGCATGTGTTACAAGATGTTACAGATGTTACAAAGATATGTGGCTTCTGAAAAATTGGTTAAATGGTTACTTTGGTTACTATAAGGTGAAAGAATCGATCACAATCTGTGCTCACGCTCACCTCTCCATTGAAATAAACAGACAATGGCCGTAGACCTCATAGTCCACTCTGCTAGCCTGCAGGATACGCCTTCAGTACTGTGTACACTACCAAGAATTTCACGTAGCATTGTTGACTTCCTGTTAAACTCCATAGAATTCCCCCTTGAGGGCCAGTGTTATCTCCTCTTATCTTCTTATCTTAACTTACACCAATTTCTTATATTGCAGTCTTGTCTTATCTCATCTTTTAGTTTCATTGACCTACAGTATGTAGTGTTGTTAAGTCTTTCAACACTCTGAATGGTCAGGTCAGAGTATGACAGGCCCATAACAATGTGTTGCTGTCAAATTACTCATGAACTCAGAGCCAGGAGTGTTAATACTTCTGCATCCATACTGCTGCCAGTGCAGAGACAGATTATTTTGCAAATGTATTGTTTTTCTTTTGATACTTCAAAGTCCTTCCTTTAGCGTTTTACATTTCTCTATGCATTGCTGAGCTGTATTTTTCATTTAACTGCTGATCTTCGATGATAACGCACATTTAAAGGCAGCGCGAGTAGTTTTCCACCACAGTACTTCTTGAATACTTCTGTGTTTGCATATGTATCTAATATCTGAAATGACACCATCTGTGATAAATGTATAGTGGTAATTCAAAATGATTGCCACTGGGTCTGATTTATGACAGTTATTGTTTTATACCTTCATTGCTGTTAAACAGCTAAATTTACTGAACTACTACTGCTTAGTCTCTCAACTAATTATGGGGGTTAGGGTTAATTCAGTTAATTCCCTCCAATGGAAACACACTGGAGAGCGAAGGACCTCTTTCTGATGAGGCAATGGATAATAGGCTCATGGGTAATGTAGTCGTTACTCTGGGAAATGCTATCCCATCATAATGCCTTTACATAAATATACTGTATTTGCATTATATCTAGTATTTTTAATTTATTAGATTCTAAAAAGAAAACATTATTAAACACCCCTACTCTTTGAACGTGGTAGACAGACACACCCGCACGCACACGCACACACACACGCACACGCACGTGCGCGTGTAACAGAGGCCATAAAGCGTCACCAGATTCATCATATATAATTGTAAAAGTGCACTGTGAAGCCAGCCATCTTGTTTGTATTGTAAGGCAAAAACATATACTGTGTAAAATAATGTCATAGCTCCAATAACACGGATGTTACATTTGACTATGGGATAGTTTCATGTACCGCTGTACAGCATGTGAGACAAGCTCAGGGTATAATGACAGTGTTCATCCTACAGTGCATATCTGGCCTGTCAGGATACAGAGAATAAGAGATGCCTCCATGCATCAGTGCCAAATCCTCCTGTGTGTGTGTGTGTGTGTGTGTGTGTGTCATGTCTGCTTATACCTGTCTGCACGTGTCAGTACATTATGTACCGTAAGCGTGCATGTGAGTGAACCTCTCCGCTGGTGTTGTGCCAGTGTGACTTTGTGGTGTTTTGTACGTTGTGTTCCTTCCTTTAACATTGGAACAGGAGGAATCCAAAATGCTTGTGCCGTGGTATTGTTGACTGTGTACGGTTACCGTTGACAACAATGTGCAAAATACAGCACATTCTAGAACGTGTGCTACTTTGAGACTTTGTAGGAACTAATAAGGAAAATACTGCCTCAAATATAACTCAGCACTTAAATTGCTATTATTGCTAATTATTCTAAAAGTATAATTATATGTGCTCTTGTCATAATTTCTCTGTCAATTTAGGTCTGACAATGGTCCAACAACAGACGTGATAAGACAAGACAATTCGGTATATACATTTCAGAGGAATCAATCTTTGCGTAAAGCTTTTAGAGTATAATGGTGTATACAGGTTTGTGCTCGAATGTGAGCTATGACATAACAAGTGATGTATTTGGTGTCAGGCGAGGTCAGCGTTGCAGCTGAATTTATGAATTGACAATTTCCCTCATTAAACACAAGATAACCTTTCACTATTCCATAAATATCCGGTAGATAGCACTGTTTCATTTACTTCACCATCTAGCAAGCATGATAGCATGATAGCAAGTGAAAGATAATACTCCATACTGTATAACTATATAGAGAAAGCATGCTCCTATGCTCTCCTGTGAGCATGTCATAATCTTGCTAATGCGGCTTGATGTGTGGTTAATGTCAGCATCTCTGCACCAACATTGGAGACACTGGAGCCTGATGTAACACAATTGCAGCCGGGAAGGAGGGCATAAATGTCAGTTTTAAACACTGCTATTTGCCCAAACAACTATAATCAACCAGTTTGTGCTGACACACCAACAACATAGACAAACGTGCACACACACACATGCACAGAGACAGACAGGAACACCCACAGGTCATTGCGTAAGAATACACACTTCCATAACAAACACACAAACATTGGACACACACATACAAATGCAGTACATCAGCATTATGACGCCAACCGTAACCAACTGTCTCCGTACCACCTCTCTCTTTAAATGATAGCCTAATCTACCTTTTGTCTGCTGTTAACAGTCACCTTCGATCTATTTTTGTGTGGGTATAAGGTCCGTATAAGTCTGTCTGTCTCAATCTCTTATTATCTCAATCTTTTTTATTTACCCTTTTTTAAGCCTCTTTCCGGACGTCGTGTTTTTCTATCTATGTTGATTCCTGTCCCTCCTGGGCCCGTGGGCCTTGTCAGGAGTCAATTAAAAGCACATGTGTCTTTTGAAGGGGGTTAGATTTAAATCCTCCTCTTAAAAAAGCAGCAACTGCTCTCAAAGCGTCATGGTTATTAGGATGCTAGGTTAGCGGTTGGGAGAAGGGGGGGGAGGGGGGTGACATAAATTGAGTTGTTATGATTTGGCACAAAGCATCATGCCATTTACAGACTACTCCAAATGTCAAATGAAAGGGTAGGCCTTTCATGTAAGACAAAAGTTCAGAGAAGAGGTGGGGTGGGGGGGGAAGGGGGAAGGGGGATATGAGAAAAATTAGATTTTAGTGGAAAAGAGAAAGTAGAAAATAGATCCACACCACATAATGATGTCTCCAAAAATAGAAACACACATAGACATATACACACACAGTCTGCAATCCGCAAGGCAATCCTCAACAGATGAAAATGGGTTTGGGGGGGGGGGGGTTGACCCCACATGTGGCAGAGACAGAATGAATCTTTCGAGTCATCTAGAAGGCCAGTCATTATGCTGGTTTCCGAGACTTGAAACAATGTCTGGTCTTCACCGCAGAAGCCCTGTTTGAATATGTTTAATGTCACAAATCAAAGAGAAGGACATTAACTGTACTGGGTCCAAGAGACAACGGGACAGAGTTTTGACTTTTCTGGATAGTGGTTCTGAGATAATAGCAGCTTTAGGCTAGTTAACATGCAAAATGAACTAAAATATAAATCCAGTATACTGTATGAGAGAAGCAGTTGGTTAACAAGTGGACATTAATGAATCCAAAAGCATGGAACAGTTAATGAGCCTTTAAACATAACCAGCATTAGTTAGCTGTGGTAAAACCTAATGCTCATATCGTGGCTTAGTCCACTAATTTCTTAAATCAGATTTAGGGACAGGGTCAGCAATAAAATAGCTACTGTACTGTGCCGTGAATGAATTAATGATTATCTGAGATTATAAAGGGAAGTTTGGGGTCCCCTGCTGGAGCTGCTGCCCCCGCAACCCGCGACTCCGGATAAGCGGATGAAGATTGATGGATGGATGGATACATATTCAGGCTAGATCTTTGCGCTAGACCTGCAACAGATGTCAGCGCTTGTGAGCTGAACTGCCCATGAGGCAGTGGTGAACAATGCCTACTGACGACTGAGTCAGACTTTAGACCTTGGCAGCTAGAAACAATAACATGCACTGGAGAGACTTGAGAGATAGCACTGGATAATAGCATATGTACAAATTAGATACTACCTTTTGAATATTTTTATTTATTTAAATTAAAAGCAACAAAAGATATACAGTATATCTATACCGCACGTCTATATTGCGTGTAACGCCTATATGGTGTTTTTAATATATTACTTTATCATGCTAGCCACAATGGGCACTGTGTTTTCTTTTCAAACATATATTATTTTCTATGAAATATATTATAGCGCTATATTAAGATCTTTGTGAGGTGCCTGCACAGATTTCTTTTATTTTTAGGGTTAGCTATTCTTTGCTTCTGTGATTTTTCATCAAATGAATACCCTGACTCGGTTGCCATGCAAAGTATATGGTTTGTTTGTTTTGGCAACCTGTGAACCTACAGTACTGTATGTCTTCAGTTATTTATATTCCTGAAGGGCTGTGCTTCAATTCCTTCAGTCAACATCACAGAAAACCTCAGATTAAGTACAGTACTGGTTAATAAATAACACTTTAGCCACACAAAGCAAGAATAAGGGTAGGTACATTATGTGCATAAGTAAAGAAAGCTCTACTTACCAGCTATTCTGAAAACATTGATCATTGCATGACCATGGGGTGACCATAAGGTCCATGATAACACTTGACATAGTATTTCTTGAAAAGTCCAAATAGGAAGGAAAGTGCTATATGTGGTAAAGACAAAACATTAGAATAAACACGCACGAAATAAGCAAACATTATAGCCTTTATTTAACTTGACAGCAATGATGATTGTGATCTAAAATGCACACACGCACACGCATACACGCATGAACACTACTGATACTTAATCAGTATCAGTATAATCAGTATAATGAGTAATCAGTCTACAGTGTCTATAGGCAGTCATGCAGTCATGGATCTTGTCTTAGGCTAAGATAATGTAATTTGTGTGGCCAATCAGCGTCATGCTGCTAGCTACGGGCGTGGTTTAGGTGTGACGAAGGCGACTTGAAAACAACAATAGAGAGCCAAAGTCACTTATGCATTATTGGACCTTAGTTTGGATAAAATATGCATGGTAGTCAACGGTGAGAATACAATTATTTATAGATCCCGTTCACTTTGTGACACAGAGCACACATACGATGTTTGACTTTAAAATATTGATTTTAATTAAAAGAAAACTATTTCAGTAAAGAAAGTCTGTTTGTCGTGCATTTGTTAAAGTATAAGACTGAAAATATGTAATTAGTAAGATTACAAACCTCGTGTCGCCTAAGTGTCATGACGTTTTCGCGCCACAATCCTCGAGCCGAAGAGAGACTTTTTTTGGTGACGTTTGTTGTTCACTGAGCGGTTACACAGAAAACTAAAGATTACTTGACTTCTTGACTTGAACAATTAACTTTTATATAGACACTCACAATTCAAACGGGATCGAAAAATAATTGTAATCTCGCCGCTTACTACCATACATATTTTTTCCAAACTAAGGTTTCATAACACGGAAGTGACTTTGGCTCTCTATGGCGGGTCCTACAGAGGTTAACGTAGTTAACAGCTACAGTTTTAATATATTTTATAAAGAGCAATGCCAAAGGCTTTTCTCAATGGAAAATACGTTTTCTTTCATCTGCAAGAGTGGATTTAACGCAGGGTCTGCTGGTTCACATGTTCGTCCAATCACCTGCCAAGTATTATTTTGAAAGTGTCTGCACTTTTAAAACAGTTCCAATGGACGACTCCCCAGATGAATGTGTGTAACAATCCATATATCTGGCGTGTCAGTTTAGGTGTTAATTTGATAGTATTTTCCAATGGTGGTTACAGGTTTTAATCTTTTTGCCCCATATTTCTGTTTAAGGTCTGCAGTTTTCTTTGGTAAGGTGAGACTGAGGCAGGATGTTTTGTGTACAGTATGTGTCTTGGTTCATATTTATTTATTTATATGTTTATGTCAGATAAAACATTCTAGAGAACAGAGAGGAAGAGAGAGACACACATTCACACATTCAAACACATGCTCTGTATTCCTACTTGTATTTGTAAAGTGACTTTAGGTAAAAATGTATGTTAAACAATCCTACTGTAATTATATTCACATAAATAAATAAATAAACAAACAAATACAAGAATTGTCCATATGTTATATTACAACTGAATGCTTCTACAGTTGAACAGTTGTCAAGTGCAACAGCATGCCTAGACAAGCTGCCACCTAAGAATAAAACTTATGGATTAACTGGCTTTAAATAATTGCTGTTTCCCTGGCCCATTTTGAATTCTCCTAGAAATATGTGTGGTGGATATGCAGTGATTTACACACTGCAACTGTTGGAATTGGTCTTTTAATAACCTAACCTGACCTGACCCGACCTTATTCCAAATACCAAGGCCAAGTCCCCCGGTTTGGTTCAGTGAGATGAGTCATGAGCCCCGAGGCTCTAGTGTATGTTACTGCTTGATCATGTGACTTCTGCCATCGATTGTTTCTTCTGCCGCAGCATTCGTTTGACATACCTTTTGACATGCAGCACAGACCCATTGCGGTGATCGTTAATAAAACTACAATGGCCACAGGCTAAAGGGAGAGGAGCGGGGAGGAGATAGAGGAGGCACGGACGACACATCTAAATAATTGTATGAGTATGTACTTGTATGAGAACAATCACATTATGAGCACAAGCACACCCTTTCTTTAATATCAGATGACAGTGATTATAACTGACAGGACTTGTTTAATGTTGAATTAACTGAAGCTATTTAAAGGGATTAATTGCTGAGAGAAAGTACAATTGACTGCATCCCTTATTATCTTACCTGTACTGTGTAACGCATTTTGGCACACATTCACATTATAGTATATAGATTTCATCAAGTCCCATAATAACTGTGTAATTGCAGGTACGTAAATGTACTGTAGCTATCCTTTCTTTGTGCGTGTTAAAAAATGAAACGGCTCTGTAAATGGGAACACAAACAAAGTGGTGCATGCAGCAACAATATCGTAGCCTTAAGGCTACTTATGCTCTGAGCGATTGAATGGATAGGTGTTTAAATATCAATAATGATATAAGGCTTGGTAGAAATTTCAAGTTGAAGCATCAAGCATGTATTTTGCAATCGTTTTTACTTGACATAAAACCACTGTTAACCTCAATAACATAACATATAACAACACACGTGGACAATTGATTGTGATAAAAGTTTGCTTATATTTGCAAAGGAGCTATGATGTCAACTTTCTGACCAAACGTTTCATACATTTTGTCAGGACTGTCACTGAAGACTTATACAGTACGGGCACCTCTACAGGCCTAACACTTGTATTGCTGTAACCCAGAAGCAATGCCTAAAGCAGCAATTTCTTCCCTGCTGGCTTGGAAACGGGGAAGCCGAAGAGCTTGACATTCATTTGGAGAATAATGATGCAATAACTGTATATGCTTATCATAAAGACCGTGGAGATTGTCCTGCCTTAGATGCATGAAAATAGACAGAATAGGTCATATCAGTCATATTAGCCAAATTAACACCTGTATGTATGTGTATGTGTGCGCACATACTGTACGCACTTGTTTAAAGGGAAATGTACATTTTTGTGCCACTGTGAAAAAGAGCCCAAGGGCTAAAGACCCACGTTGGTTGGCACCATCCTTTTCACTAGCTTAATCTAAACCTAACACACTCTCTAGTTATATACCAGATGTTTGGTTTGGCAAGCCAAACCAGATTTCCTTTTAACTCGGCCCTTGTGGTTCACATGTTTTGCTTACGCAGCCCCCACGAAACCGTCCCTGTGTAAAACAAGCTACAACACTACACAGTCTCTCTTAAATAAATCTATATAAAGCTGTCTAGAGTTTATATGCCAAGATAATATTATGAACTGTAAAAAAACAAACCCATAGGCTCATATTGGTCAATGCTTTACAATAAAACACAGCTGCAATCTCCCACCGTTGGATGTTAAATATGTGGCATGCTGTGTTGGGAAAAGTACTTAATCTAGCTCTGATTTTTGTCACACATTTTGTGTACATGGGATAGCACGCACATATACACATGCTAGCTCAGAAATGCACTGTTTGTTTCCATCTGTCAGTCAGTTTAAACCGTTTAGCCTGCTGAGATGGTACAGTAATTGTGTAGTGAGAAAGCATGCAGTATGTGTGTGAGCTTCCATGTATTATATTCACATGGGGAAGCAGGAATAGGTCTAATTATTTCAGCCATGTCATATGTTGTTTCCAATTCTGTCATTCTCTCAGTTCTTGCTTCAATGCACACACACACACTCACGCACATGCACACAAACACACACACACGTGTCTTACCCACCCCAACTTGCAAAGTTCAATACTGCATCCAAAACAGTATTTGAGAATATGTGCAAAATATCTATATATATGTATATATATGTAACCTGACCCATATAAAATATGTAATGTAATGTAAATGTAATGTAAATATGTAAATATGTTTATATAAAACCCACAATGAGTTTATACTCAAACATTTCAACAATCACGCTCAAAAATATAGCTTTACTAGGGTTTTTTCTTCAACCCATATATGCAATACATGTGCAATACATCATTTTAGCATACTGTATAGTATAGTTTGTATTTACACCATGTTTTATTCTTCCTGTGATGTTTCCTTCTTTCTTTCAAGCGTAGCCCTTCCCTTTTCTCTTTCACAATGCACACGGCACTGTGTATTTTTTCTGAGCTCCCATTGAAGCAGGGAAGCATGTAATGTAACATGTAATGCCAGGTGCACATTGCTACTGGCAGGAATACAGTTCACAGACCCTGAATAAATACATACCAATCATAACCTAGCTATCTATCTCTCTATCTGACTGACTGACTGACTGACTGACTGACTCTGACTGACCTTTCCAGGGTATGGGGAGACATATGACCTTTCCAGTACTGTGGTGTCCTGAGTGTGTCTGAATTAAGCCTTATGATGAGTAATATGTGGGATAATGACTGTACTATTGCAGTTTAGTGAGCACAGTAGCTCTCTTAGCTCTGTTCATTCAGGTATAGTTTAGAACATGTGGCATTGACTAATTTCCTCATGTTTCAAGAAGTTCACGAGTGGTCCAGGCATGCCTTACAAGTCATCACATTAGCCTGCCTATTAGTGTCCATCCAGCGCTACATCACGTATGACTCCCTCTGTATGTCGACAGAGATGTGAAGCGCCCCTCTAGACCAGTGGTTTTTTCAAACTGTGGGCCGGGACCCACAGGTGGGTCACTGAGTGGGAGTGAGTGGGTCGCGGAAATTGCAAGCGGACATTGAATGAATGAAGAATATCTATGAAAGGCTTCCACGCTTAACTATGTTGTTTCACTCATTGGTCTTGAGTAAGGTTGTGGCAAAATAGCCTATACATGTTCCTGATTGGATGACATCCTATTTAGCCGCACACCATAGATTTTGGAGCACGCTGCTCAAAAATATTTGGTGCACACACAGGTACAGCATTATCTTAAATGGATAGGTTTTTGAAAATGACGTTACCGGTATTTGTTGGGTCTCTAAATAGATTAGTTATCTCTAGGTGGGTCTTGGCACGAAAAAGATTGGGAACCCCTGCTCTAGACTGCTGTGTTTTGGGCAAGATTACTTTTTTATTTGTTTTCAGTCACAGTATGGAGCACATAAAACAACATAGATAACAGCATTAGTACTATAGCCAAATCTTTCCCAGTCCCTGTTTCAGCAGGTCACTTAATTCCCTTAAAAACTGAGAGAGATTCTCTGCACTCGCGAAAGCTTCCGTGTCATTTCTTTATGAATGACGCAGCTTGATAGATGCGGTAGGAAGCCTACCCCTATACTGTATATGGCAGTGCTGGAGAGCATATTACGCCAATTCATAGGTGACGTGAATGCATTCAAGCAACAAAATTTTGCAAGTTGTTGAATATGAGAATGTTCTTGCATGAGGCCCTGTTTTCTTTCCAAGAATATTCTAACCATGTGAGCATAGTTGAAGTAGAGTATCTCTATCTTATCTCTGAGGTCACACATATTCAAAGTCACTTCAAACATGTTAAGGTGTGGGGGGATTAAAGAGGTTTCATGGGGTAGATGTTTATGTTACGTAATACTGCAAATGGCATTATGCCCAGGTGTACTTCTGAATATGGATTACCCTCATACCTAGAAAGCAGGTACTGTATATGTCATGTCTTGTAAGGTGAGGCGGACAAGCCTAAAATACACTTCTTATCCACTTCTTCTCAATATCAATCAGAGACATCGGGTCAGATGTCTGATATTGAGAAGCAACAAAATCAGATTCTGAGCTGCGCTTGCAATCTTAAACGGTGAGTCACAGGAAAGCCAAAAACAAATGGTGTGCGTGCGTGTGCGTGCGTGCGTGAGAGAGAGATATTTCAACATACTGTTTGTTTTCCACCTGTCAGTGCAAACCTTACCTTGTCTCTCACAGTTCAAGGTACAGTAGATAATCCGCAATAAATAACAGGGATGGTGAATGTGATGAAAGATGTCAACAATCTTCATCCATTCCATTTGATACCCACCATAGGTGCCGATTACATGTGTGCTTTGGGGCCCAGGCACTCATAGAGAATGCTGGGCAACTTGTGCGCCAGGTATTGTTAGGGCAAGGGCTACCTACATGCGATCACATTGGCTGGTCCCACTATATGTGACAAGAAGTATGTTTATAATATATTCGATAATGCTAGTGAAATCTGATCTTATATGATCTTAAGCTTTAAAGCACATTTTAGGGGATTGTGGCTAAAAATGTTTGAAATTGCTCTGTACAGAATAGACTATAGAATGTAATGTAAAATTGGCTAGTGAACAGTGCAGTGCTTGAAATACTGCAATATTTGCAACATGTCTGACTCTCTGTTTATCCACATGCGAACTAGGTCCTCCCTAGGCCTTTTTCCCCTTTTTTTCCTTGCAAAAACATTCCCTTTCATTTGTAATGTTTTATGCAGTTCTGAACAAGTTACAAAGCTTATTTTGGTATTAAAATGTAGATAACCCATGTGAGATTCCAATTC